>JASCZI010091567.1:0-22962 GCA_036250425.1 Stylosanthes scabra | reverse complement strand
TTGAAGAAACCGTGGCAGCCTCCAACTTTTTTCAAAAACCCCTCCTGGCTGCCACGGTTTCCATATAATTGGCCTTTGGTGCAATTGCATCATATTGCATTGAAAGATGTAATCCAGTAAATTTTGAGGGCAATGAAATTATATACGTAACTTGCCCTAAAATTTATGTAATATATAGATTCAAGATGGAAAGAACAAAATGCATTTCCTAAACTACATTCCTAATTATGAACCAAGATACATGAATATACTAATTTTAATTTTTTTATCCGTATATTTTATTCTTTTGGCCAACATTTAGAGTACTAGTATTCCTCCCATGTTTTCTTCCTAGTTACTAATATGAAAGAACAGAGTTACATTTTGTCAGTTTTACCGTGAAGAATTCCGTTAGCATTTTGAGGAGGTTAATTAATCAAGCCATGATATTAATTGAATATTTAAATCATAGCCAACAGACAAGTGCATTGAAGTTCACTTCTAACCAGTTTAAACAAATAAAAATATGGTAAACGCACTTAACTAATTGAGCATAAATCGAGAAAACAAAAAAGATAAAGTTCTTTTAATTGGTTATAGAATTCAAATTGGATTGCTCTATAAATCACATTTTATTTACGGTCAGAGCATATTTTGTTATTCTATAATTATAAAAAGATAAATTCTTTTGTTAATTGATAAAATAAAAAGATAAATTCTCTTGTTACTCCATAACTACAAAAATATATTTTCTAAATTTTTGTTTGTATTTATCTAAAATTTTTCTATTTTGTGCCCTAAACGCACATGTTAAAAGTACAAATTAAAAATATTTTTTATGATTGACGAATGGGGTTAAAAATGGAAGAGTTGAGAGAGAAGAATATGATTAAATTTTTATGGCAGTGTCTTAAGTTTGAAGTTTTAAATAGATAAAAAAATTGTTTGGGTCCTAAATTAAAAAAAAAAACATATATAATTATTCAAATACAATAAAATTCTGTTGAAGTGTATGTTATGGACATACTCTATGGACCATGCACCATTACCATATGCAATTTTAGATGAAAAACATATTTAGTTATGGATATTATATTATGAACTGTGTTACGGAACTAACATTAAAGAGCACTTAGGGAGCCAATAAATCTAATTAGAAGTTATCATCCAAAACTGACCAAAGTTATCATCCGAAACAAAGTACAATTATCATCCGTAACCCTAAACCCTAAGCCAGCACCAACACAGTTCTCATCCGAAACAAATTCAAGTTATCATTCAAAACAAAATACAACTATCATCTGTAACCTCACCACCACCACACCATCACCAACCGCACCACCACCACCATAATCGCAACACAACAACAACAACAAGGAGAGGAGGAGGAGGAGGAGGAGGAGGTACATACGACGATGACGGTATTGGCGGCTGATTTCCTGGAGTATGATAGCGGCGACGGTGGTGGCATTGTCTTTGCCTTTTACCATGAAATCTTCAGGTTGTTCCATGTAAATTACATCCTTAAGATCACCATGAAGGAAAGAAGTTTTCACATCCATTTGTTCCATCTCTAGATCAAGACTCGCAGCTAGACTCAAAACAGTCCTGATAGAAGATCTTCTCATAACCGGTGAAAAGATTTCATTGTAATCAACTCCATTTTCTGCCTATAGCCCTTGACCACCAATCTAGCCTTGTATCTTGAAGATTGAGAACTTTCTTCATGCTTCAACCTGTAAACCCATCTATTCTGCAAAGCTTTCTTCCCTTTTGGCAACTTCACAAGCTCAAATGTTTGATTGTCATGCAAGGATTGGATTTCATCTTGCATTGCATCAAACCATTGCTTCTTGTCTTCACTTTTCATAGCTTCTTCAAAACATTCAGGTTCTCCCCCGTTAGTGAAGGTCACATAACCATCTGTGAATGTCACATACTCACTAGGCGGATACCTTGTTGAAGGTCGTCACTCTCTAGTGGACCTCTTGGGATGGAAACCTGGTGGATCTTCACGTAACTCAGGTTGATCATCAACATCATCATCAACCGAAACATTAATTCGATCTCCTGTCTCTTGGTCATCAGGAATCAAATGCTCATTTTATTGCATATGATCCTGAACTTCATTCTCTGCTAAATCTGGTGCCAGAGTTGACTAAACTGGATCTGCATAAGTCAAATCACTATTCTCTTGTGATTGACTCTTCTCATCCTATCAATATCTTCAATAGTCTGATCTTCAACAAACTCTACATCACGGCTTCTTACAAGCTTCTTTTCAACTGGATCATAAAGTCATTAACCAAACTCATCCTGACCATACCCAATAAAAATGCACTGTTTTGTCTTCATATCTAACTTGGACTTCTCATTCTTTGGAACATGAACAAATGCTTTGCATCCAAAGACTCTCAAGTGATCATACAAGATGTCTTTGCCAAACCAAACATGATCGAGAACATTATTGTCCAAAGCAACTGTAGGACTAAGATTAATCACATGAGCCGCTGTAAGTAGAGCTTCACCCCAAAAGACTTTGGGTAGCTTAGCTTCAGTAAGTATACACCTAACCCTTTCAATACGAGTTCTATTCATCCGTTCTGCCAAACTATTCAACCGAGGTGTCTTAGGAGGTGTCTTCTCATGCCTAATACCCTGCTGCTTGCAATACTCATCAAATGGTCCACAATACTTACCACCATTGTTAGTGCGAATACATTTAAGCTTTTAACCTGTTTGCCTTTCAACCAAAACTTGAAAATGTTTGAATTTTTTCAAAGATTGGTTCTTTCTTTTCAAAGCATAAGTCTAAAGCTTTCTTGAATGATCATCAATAAAAGTAATAAAATAAAGAGCACCACTAAAAGACCCTACCTTCAAAGGACCACAAATATCAGAGTGCACCAATTTCAAGATATCTGATTTTTTTGAAGGTTGATGCTTCTTGAAGGGTAATCTTCTTTGTTTGCCAGCCATGCAATGAGAACATTTCTCCAACTCTACATTCTTCAAACCTAAAAGTACATTCTTCCGAGCCAAACGACTAAACCCATTTTCACTGATATACCCAAGTCTTCTGTGCCACAAGCTACAAGCTTCTTTACTTTCAACTGCATCCACACTACCCTTCATAATCATGGCGTGCATCACATACAAACTTAAAGTACCTTTCTCTCGAGCCACCACCAAGTTGCCTTTAGTGAGCTTCCATTGTCCCAAGCTGAAAGTATTAACAAAGCCTTCATTATCAAGTCTTTTAACCGAGATCAAATTCAAGCGGACATCCGGAGCATGTCTAACATCCTTGAGTAGCAACTTCATACCCATATTAGTCTCAAGACACACATCTCCTTTACCAATCACCTTGGCCAAGCCATCATTACCTGGAGTATAAGATGTGAAGAACTCCTTCTTCGGTGTAACATGTATTGAGGTGCCACTATCAATTACCCAACTGAACTCATCATCAGAAACAAGATTGACCTTGTACTCATAATCAATAATGAGAAGATCATCTGAAACAGAAGAGACATGATCATCACCATCATCCTTCTTCTCTTGCTTACCTTTGTCCTCCTTTTTCCAAAGAAAGCAATATTTCTTGATGTGATCCTTTTTATGACAATGATGACACTCAACATTCTTGTATCTTGAATTAGATTTGCTCCTGCTTTTATCTCTATCCTTGTGACCTCTATTCTGACTTCCCCCCCTGTTTTTAGTGACCAACATCTCAGATTGAGACGAAGAACTCTGAGTCTTCCTTCTCACCTCTTCATTCACAATGCCACCCTTAACAAGTTGCATTGTCACTTTACCATTCGGAGCAGAATTGGTAATAGAGATACGAAACGTCTCCCAAGAATTCAGTAGAGTATGAAGCAACCACAACCCTTGAACCTCATCTTCAAACTTGATTCCCATGCTTGACAACTGATCAAGAACCCCTTGAAATTCATTCAAGTGATCCAATAATAGTGACCCTTCCTTGTATCTGATATTTATCAACATATTCAACAAATGCAATTTAATATTGCCAGACTTGGATGCATACAAGGATTCAAGTTGATTCCACAAAGCCCTAGCATGAGTCTCATTAACAATGTGGTTATAAACATTATCATCCACCCATTGCCGAATGAAACAACAAACTTGTTGGTGTTCAAATTCCCATTCTTCATCTGTTTTTTCCTCTGATGCCAAATGATAGAAAATAAAACACACAATTCCCTACTTGTAGGATTAGAGGAGCAACAATACCCACTTAAAATAAGTGAAAAACAGTAGCAATAATAACCCAATACCAGCGAAAAATCAACCAAAACCAGAAAACAGAAACAAGCTAGCACACCAAGATTTTTAACTGAAAAACCTCCTCAATGTGAGAAATAAAAACCATAAGTCACCAAGACCATGAGATAGCTTCACTATGATGAAAAATAGGGTACAAGAGAGTCATAAATTACTGCACAAAACGTGCATACAACAAGCCAAACAACCCAAGCTTCAAAGGTCATAAACAAGAACAAAGAAGATGAATGTAAGTCCCACATCGGTTAGAGAGGGGAAAAAAACACTCCTTATAAGGGTGTGGATACCTCTCTCTAGTAAGACGCATTTTGATGGGCTTGGGTCTCATCAAAAGAAAAATCGTGAGGTGGTGCATGAAACCCACAAAGGACAATATCTTGCTAGCGGGAGGTCTGGGCTGTTACAAATGGTATCAGAGCCGGAGCCCCGATCGGTGTGCCAGCGAGGACGCTGGGCTCCCTTAGCGGGTGGAATGTAAGTCCCACATCGGTTGGAGAGGGGAACGAAACACTCCTTATAAGGGTGTGGATACCTCTCCCTAGTAAGACGGGTTTTGACAAGTGGGTTTGGGGGGCTTTGGCTATCGTCCATGCTCTTGTCAAAGGCGAAACCGTGAGGTGGTGCATGAAACTCACAAAGCGGGCTATATTTTGCTAGCGGAAGGTCTGGGCCGTTACAAATGGTATCAGAGCCGGAGCCCGGATCGGGGTGCCAGCGAGGACGCTGGGCTCCCTTAGGGGGGTGGAATGTAAGTCCCACATCGGTTGGAGAGGGGAACAAAACACTCCTCATAAGGGTATGGATACCTCTCCCTAGTAAGACGCGTTTTGATGGGCTTGGGTCTCATCAAAGGAAAAACCGTGAGGTGGTGCATGAAACCCACAAAGCGGACAATATCTTACTAGCGGGAGATCTGGGCTGTTACAAAGAAAATACCACAAATATAGATCCTTTGTCATCCAATCAAGATCTCACCGTCCAGAATGAAGAACAAGATGAGGTGAATGTGCAGTTAAAATTTCACGATGATCCAACGGTGAACGAGTGAGATACGAGCACTCAAAGTTTGATGCTCTACACAAAAACGTGGACAACTTTCTCTCTTCTCTTTCTCTCTCGATGTTTGTGTTTGTGTTCAAATGAGACCCCTCTTAGCAATCCTAACTCAACCCCAGCAACTTCAACCATCTCATGGGCCTGAATACTAGCATTTGGGTCTTTCTCCACATAAGAAATGAGTCCAAAACTCAACAAAATGATATTGGCTATGACTTAAATATTTAATACCATGACTTGATTAATTAACCTTCTCAAAGTGCCAACAGAATTCCTCGTGGTGAAACTGAGAAATTAAAGCTGTTCACACGAGAAACAAAACATGGAAAAATTAAGAATTTACAACTACGTGGAGAAATAAATTGGGCCAAGAACTAGGTCTACAAGGATTAGAATTCAAATTTGTTTTTTTTTTCTAGGTATCTCCTTTTTTGGGGCTTTTTTAAATATTTTCTACATCTTACTCTACCAGTTTCTTTTGCAACTGAAACAGTAGTCTCATGGAGGATCTCACCATGTCATGGCTTCTCACAGTGCTGCACCAAGTTCGAAACCAACAATAGCTAGTGCATGGAAAAAAAAAAGAAACCGGTAATGAAGACAGGTGAGTGCACGTGTTGTGAAATCTAGAATTGAAGTTGTCCGATTCAAAAGAAAAAAAAAAGTTTCTTTCTAAGTTCATGCACCATTTTCGCATTATATCAATGGAAACACCCATGTTATTTTTGGACACGTCTAAAATGTTTCAGCCAAAAATTTGGACATCACAACATTATTAGTATTCCAGCAAATATGCAATGCTAGATCATATTAAATAAATGAATTAATGGTTGATTTTCAAAGGCTTATGTAATACTACGAATTAGAAGAATATACTTGTATACAAGGAGTTGAAAATTAAAGTGATTTTAAAACTAAAATAACAGACACACATCAAATAAATTGCAACTATGACTATATAAATTATAACAGGAAAATTTATTTGCTGGAAAGGGATGATGGATTTTTTTGTTTCTTTTTTTTTACAAGTTTTATATAATAAAATGTTAGGTCATTTTTTTGTGTGTCAAAAACGTTAGGTCATTAAATATAAGAAATAAGTACTTTGTCCAAAAAAATATAAGACATAACCTACTTGTTGTAAACTATAAATAAGTAATAAACTAAAGAACTTATTCTTTCTATTTTTCATATATAACTTTTGGTTAAATAAACTATAAATATATTTAGAGACCAAAAAAAACTATAAATATATTTAAAAATATAAAATTATGAGTGATTGAATTATCTTTATTTTTAAAAACTATAGTGAAATTACAAAATTATATTAAATTAATATTAATATTACCGATTCAACATTCAAATTTGTATTGAAAAATGATCAACAAATAAAACTTTATGCAAAGAAGTTTGTCAAAAATAATTTTGTTGTGATAATTTATTTTGAAAGGAATAAAAAAAATGATGTTAAATAAATAAGAATCATAATATTGTGAAAATTAAATATTTTGAACAATATTAAGAGTTATAAATAAGTAACATTTCATTTCTTTTCAAATAAACAACAAATAAAGGCATCAACGAAAAAAAAAAACAACAAATAAAGGCACATGAACACGCAAAATTGTTATAAATAGTGAGTTAAAAATAAATTTTAAGTCATCTATTTCAAATTCTTTTGGTCATTTTTTAAAATATGGAATGCGTTTCCTTTTATATACAAACTAAAATTCCAATGATATTAATATAGGATTTTTTTATAAATAAATAATTAAAATAATGTATTTATCAAGATGAACACGGGTTGGGGTTTTTACGTATTTGGACCTTCCTTATTTAACACGGGCTTGGGTAAGTCGTGTTGGACCCGAAGCGTAACACGGTGGTGTCAGCAGCGTGGTAAGTAAGGCCCAAGTTGTGCATTGTAACACGGGCTAGGCTGCAACAAGTTGGCTAACACGTATGTCCCTAGCCCATGGTAGTGTCCAGCTGCAACACGCATGGGACTAGCCCGTGTTAGTGTAGAGGGCTATATAAGGGGCGTGTTGCCGCACTCCAACCCCACACCTCATTTTCATTTTCTTCTTACTTCCCCTCTTCCCCCAAATCTCTCTATGTCTCTCTCCTTTTTATTTGCAGCTTTGGGGTGGATATGGCTGCGCGAGCCATAGGCAGGAGAGGAGCACGCGGTGATAATCAAGAAGGCGAGCCTGCTGCGAATGAATCGGTAAATTTGCATAACATGAACGAGTCGTGGCACATTACAGGAGCGCTCAACACCCAGGTATTTGTAGATTTTAAATTAATTATTTATGTTGTTTGTGTTATATATTAAATACAAATATTCTGGATTTTTCATTTTGTTTCTTTAATTTGTAATTTCTTTTAAGAAGTAAGTAAATTGCTAAAGTTGTTATTATTTATGGATTTATTTATACATGCATGAAAATATATTAATTTCAAATATATTGATTTGTAATATGTTAATTAGAAATGACGAAGTATATAGTTATGTCTAAATAATTTTTTTTTGTTTTTGGTTGAACCGGATAAATTAAAATAAATAACAGATATTGTTATTTTTGTATTTATTTATGCATGTACGTAATATGTTAAGTAATAATATATTGGTTAGCAATATGTTGGTTAGTAATTTGTTAAGTAGTACTACTAATATGTTATTAACTAGTACACAAGAACTATAAAGTGAGTTTTGTTAATTCTAATTTTTATTCTCAGAACTAATTAGAATGATGACCGGTGTTGTTATTTAAGAATTTATCTATGCATGTATTTGTGTTATTCAGTGTTTTGAATTAGGTGTTAATATTTATGTGGGTCTTCAAGTATTCGTTTAGGCATGTATATCTGTATGGATGTGTAATTGAAAACATGAATTTGTACATGCAGAGGGAGCGAGTGCTACTGCCGAGGCGATGTGCCTTCATGATGCCCCCACCTGTGCCGTTGATCCCGTTTATTAGGCAGGGTGGGTTTGAGCATGCGGTATAGCTGCGGGACTTTTGTTTTGATGCAGCGCTCCTCTCTGCATTCGTCGAGCGTTGGAGGCCGGAAACCCATTCCTTCCACCTCCCGTGGGGCGAATGCACTATCACGCTTCGGGATGTGGCCTACCATTTAGGATTCAGACATGCAAATCCGGATACCATCTACACCTCCATACGTTGGATATAGCATAGTATATGATTCGGACATCCAAATTCGATACTATCTACATCTCTTTTTAGCTCACCGTTAGGATATAGTGTGCCCATAATTAAATTGGGATTTGACATGTTTTTTTTTTTAGAGAAATTTTTTGGGGAGGGTGGAAGGAGTTTGGGGCTGGATTGGCATTATGAGGGTGCTTGCACCTCTTTTTATAGGCCCTGGATCATCACTAACATGGGATTTGGTGGCCCAAAGTATGGTACACGGACTTCGGTGGCCCAATGCGTACAACATGGGCTAGGCATGCCCATTTTGCATAACACGGGCTAGTGTTGCCCAATATACATAACACGGGTTTCGAAGGCCCAATTTATGCAATACAGGCTACGGAACACCATTATACGTAACACGGGCTACATAAGTTCAATTTACGTAGCACGCCCGTGCCAGCCCCGTGTTAGGGTCATGTTGGGCTGGATTTATTGTAACACGGGCTTCACACTACCGTGTTACGCTTCGGGTCCAACACGGCTTATCCAGGCCGTGTTAAGTAAGGGAAGCCCAAATTTGTAAAAATCGCAATCCGTGTCCATCTTGGTAAATATGTTATTTTATTTATTTATTTATAAAAAAAATCTCATTAATATAATTATAAAAAGCTATTAGAAACTTATGGACTTTACACATAGAGAATATATTTTGATATATTTTAATATTTTATATTTTTACCTGCTATCAGTTTCTATTAGAAAATTATAGATGCATCTTGTAATTTTGTAGGTTTGTCCACGTGTGGTATTGTTTTTCAACTATTTGGGTTTGTATCCAAATATAAATGTTCACATTTTATGATTGATATAACATTAGCGTGTATCATAATTTTTACATAATTGCACCCACTCATCACCAAATCGTATTTATCTACTCAACGTATGAGTATGATCAAATTATAGTCTTCCAGACCCTAATTTTAGATGAATTTTATTTATATATATCATATAAAAATATATAATTATCTTTAATTATTATATAAATTATCTATTATATAAAATAATAATGTTTGAAAAATAATAAAAAATTGCTCAAAATAACTAAAAAGTTATTTTATTTAATATTTATTAATTATTATTGAAATAAATATACACTTTTCGATGTAATAAATATTTTTTTTTGTGATTAGATATAATAACATATAATTATGAATGTTACATTATTTATAGATAAATACAAATAAAATTTTAGAAAAAATAGTTTTGAGTATCAACTATCGAGAGAATTTATCTTTTGGCTTTTTTATTAACAAAATGATTGATCTTTTTGGAGTAATCGAATATCAGAAGAATTTATCTTCTCGTTTTTTCGATTAAAAAAAAAATTTATCTTTTTATAGTTATTTAGGACTAGGTCCTACTAGGTCTGATATTCAAGGATTAGGTCCTACTAGGCTTAGAATTCAAATTTATTTTTTTTAGTCTCTATTTATTTTTGGGATATTTTTTAATTTCTTCAATATCTGACTCAATCAGTTTCCTTTTTGTAAAAAGAGAAAAGAACAGTTTCTTTCTTAATCTATTTTGGGCAAGGAGTTTATGCTACAATCTACACAATAAATTATTGGGCGTATAAACCTTCTTTATTTTTGGTTAACAACGACAACCTTCTAAATGCTGCTATAACATCATTATAAATTTGTCCCAAAAAAGGAAAAAAATATCATTACAAATCATTGCACATTAAGTCATTGCTAACTAATTTATAGCGTAGGTACTTCTACTAATCATTGCTCATTGCTGAAGGATGAAGGGTAACTAGATAGATTATTGCTAATTATAAATAACTTAAACTACATATAGTTTGTGCTAATTCTTTATTGTATTTGAACAATTATATGTGCTTCTGTGGTTTAGGACCCAAACAATTTTTTTATCTATTCAAAATTTCAAATTTAAGAAACTAACATAAAAAGTTTAATCATATTTTTCTCTCACTCTTAACTCTTTTGATGTGTCCTATTTTTAACCCCATTCATGAATTATGAAATATATTTTTTATTTATAATTTTAACATGTGCCTTTAGAGCGTAAAATAGATTGATTATAGATAAATACATAAAAATTTTAGAAAATATACTTTTGTAATTATCGAGTAACAAGAGAATTTATCTTTTTGATTTTCTCGATTAACAAGATAATTTATTTTTTATAATTATCGAGTAACAAGATATGCTCTTATATAAATAAAATGTCATGTATAGAGCAATCCAATCTCCTTGGATTCTATGACCAATTAAATGAGAATTTATTTTTTTGTTTTCTGAATTTAGGCTCAGTAAGTTAATTGTATTTACCACATTTTTATTTGTTTAAACTAGTTAGAAGTGAATTTCAATGCCCTTGGCTATTGGCTATGATTTAAATATTCTATTAGTACCATGGCTTGATTAAGTAACCTCCTCAAAGTGCTAACGAAATCCTTCATGGTGAAACTGACAAATTAAAACTATATTCTTTGATATTAGGAACTAGGAAGAAAATGTGGAAAAAAAAAAAGAAATTACAACTACATGGAGAAATAAATTGGGCCAAAGACTAGGACCTACTAGTGAAAATTTAGTTTTTCTTGGTCTCTTTTTTTTTGGGCCTTTTTTAAATTCTTTCCATATCTGAGTCAACCCAGTGGCAGAGCTTAATTTATCTACTCAAAGGATGATCAAATTATAGTCTTCCTAGCCCCCTAATTTTAGATGGATTTCATTTGTCTATATTACACAGAAATATATAATTATCTTTTAATTATTATATAAATTATCTATTATATAGAATAATAATATTTGAAAAATAATAAAAAATTGCTAAAAATAACTAAAAATTATTTTATTTAATATTTATTAACTATTGTTGAAAAAAATATGCATTTTTAGATGCAATAAATATTTTTTGTGATTAGATATAATAAATATATAATTATGAATGTTATTTTATTTATAGATAAACACAACAAAATTTTAGAAAAAATAGTTTGAGTATCAACTATTGAGAATTCATCTTTTTTTTTTAATTAACAAGAGGGTTTATCTTTTTGGAGTTATCGAGCAACAAAAGAATTTATTTTTTGGTTTTCTCGGTTAAAAAAAATTTATTTTTTTTATAGCTATTCAGAACTAAGTCCTATCATGTCTGATACCCAAGGATTAGATACTACTAGGCTTAGAATTTAAATTTATTTTTTCTTGATCTCTCTTTAATTTTGGGCCATTTTCTTGTAAAAAAGAAAAAAAAACAATTTCTTTCTTAATCTATTTTGGGTAAGAAGTTTGTGCTACAATCTATAACAAATTATTGGGCGTATAAACCTTCTTTATTTATGTTAACAACGAGTCCTACATGCCCAATATATTACAACCTTCTAATGGTGCTATAACACCATTACAAATTTGTCCAAAAAAAAGACACACCATTACAAATCGTTGCATATTATAGTCATTCCTAACTAATTCATAGTGTAGGTACCTCTACTAGTCATTGCTAAAGGATAAAGGGTAACTAGATAAATTATTGCTCATTATAAATAGCTTAAACAACATATAGTTTGTATTAAAATTTTATTGTATTTGAACAATTATATATGTGTTTTTTGTGGTTTACAACCCAAACAATTTTTTTTTGTCTATTTAAAATTTCAAATTTAAGACACTAGCATAAAAAGTTTAATCATATTTTTCTCTCTCAACTCTTTCTATTTTTAATCCCATTCATCAATCACAAAAAATATTTTTAATTTATAATTTTAACATGTGCTTTTAGGACACAAAATAGATAAATTGTAGATAAATATAAACAAAAATTTAGAAAATATATTTTTGTAGTTATCAAGTAACAAAAGAATTTATCATTTTATTTTATCGATTAACAAAAGAATTTATCTTTTTATAGTTATAGAATAACAAAATATACTTTGACTATAAATAAAATGTGATTTATAGAGCAATCAAATTTGAATTCTATGACCAATTAAAAGAGAAATTATCTTTTTTGTTTTCTCGGTTTATGCTCAATAAGTTAAGTGCATTTACCATATATTTATTTGTTTAAACTAGTTAAAAGTGAACTTCAATGCACTTAGTTGTTGGCTATGATTTAAATATTCAATTAATACCAATTAACCTCCTCAAAGTGCTAACAGAATCCTTCGTGGTGAAACTGACAAATTAAAACTATGTTCTTTCATATTAGGAACTAGGAAAAAAACATGAAAAAAAAAATTTTTTTTTGTCTCTTTTTTCTTTTTGGGCCTTTTTTTAATTCTTTCCATACCTGAGTGATGCCCGAAATTCTTTCGGAGTTTCGGGGCTCCACCGGCAAGTGCAACGGATCGTATCGAATAATAAAAAATGAGTAGATTATAGTTCCCACGAGGACAATAATGATCAATTAATTCTCTAATTAGACAAAATCAATAATAATGAGTGTATGGTGAAATTGCAATCAACAGAATCACAAATTAGAACCAAAGTGGCAACGTACTATTAATTAAAAAACTTGGGCAGCAAACAATCACAAAATTGATTCAGAGATATGTACCCAACAAAATCCTAATTCAATTATCCACTTTTTTCTAAAGCAAGTAATTCAATTCACAATGAAGCCTAATTAACTAAACTATAATCTCTTAATGATTTAGTTTCCTCTAATCCAATTAATTATTAATATCTTATCAAATAATTAAATTAGAAGATGTAGATCAATACTGATTCAATTATGTGAAATTCAAAAGTGGTATTAGATTAGATTTTATGTTACTTATCTAACCTAGCTCTAATCCAATTGAATTATCACACAACAATTGCACAAATATTCAAATTCCTATCTCTAGTTCAGTGAATAAACGTGAAAAGCAATTCTCAAACACATTCAATTTCATATTCTCTCAAACACAGAAATTGAAGGCAACAGAACCAATTACCTCTCGGTGAGATTGATCCTTTGATAAATTAGAACCTATAATAGCTTCTTGAAATTGAAATCAACTTGCAATTGAAGGAAAGTGAAACTTGAACAAGAAATCCATGCCGGGATGAACAGAGCTTCTCATCCTCAACTTTGGAAAATTTAGTTGCTCATAACCGAGAGCAACAAAAACAAAGGTTCTGGGAACATAACGTCAAAACCAAAATAGAATTGAAAACTAGGTCTAACAGAGGTGTTAAATCTCTCAATTTCTAACATATTTATACTAACTACTAAACCTAATAGAGTTGCTAATCACTGAAAGTAAAACTTGGTTGAGACTTTGGCTTGATTGAGAGGAACAACATCTTGAAAAATTAGATCCTTATCTTGTCATAGAGGATCACATTTGGACCACGCCTAACGTAGCTTGTGCAAGTTGCTTGCTGCTTAGGACTTGCGAGGTGAACCACGTTTGGGCCATGCCTAACGTGGCTTGTTGCTTGATTTTGATGAGGTTGGCCTTTGATGATGAACCACATTTGGGTAGGCATGGCCAAAACATGGTCTTGGATTAGCTTGCCAAAGCTTGGGATTTGTTGGTGAACCACGTTTGGGTCACGCCTAGGCGTGGTCCAAACGTGGTCTTGGATGAGTTGTTGAAGTTTGGGAAACCTTGGTTTGGTCACGTCTAGGCGTGGCCGAAATGTGACTTGGTGAATACTTGACACTCCAGGGTTGGCTCTTTATTTTTGTCTTGCTTTCTTCTTCTTCAAGCTTCCTCCATTTCTTTTTGTGTTTCTTTTCACTTCCTGCAAACAATTAACCAAAATACTCAAAGCTATGTATATTTAAAATTTTTATGAGTTTAGTTGAGAAATTAGGTTAATTTTTTACTTAAAATACAAGAAACTAGTACCTAAAACTATGAATGATGCACCCGCATCACTGAGTCAATCTAGCGGCGAAGTTTAGTTTATCTACTCAACATATGATTAAATTATAGTCTTCCTAACCCCGATAGTTTTAGATGGATTTTATTTGTATATATTACACAGAAATATATAATGATCTTTTGATTATTATATCAATTATCTATTATATAGAATAATAATATTTGAAAAATAATAAAAAATTGGTCAAAATAACTAAAACGTTATTTTTATTTAATATTTATTAATTATTGTTGAAATACATATGAACTTTTAGATGTAATATTTTTTGTGATTAGATATAATAAACATATAATTATGAATGTTATATTATTTATTGATAAACACAAAATAAATTTTAAAAAAAAATAGTTTGAGTATCAACTATTCAGAATTTATCTTTTGTTTTTTTTAATTAACAAAAGGATATATCTTTTTGGAGTTATGGAGCATCAAAATCATTTATCTTTTGGTTTTTTTGATTAAAAAGAAAATTTATTTTTTTATAGTTATTCAGGACTAGGTCCTACTAGGTCCGATACCCACGAACTAGGTCCTACTAGGCTCAGAATTCAAATTTTTTTTTTTTATTCTCTCTTTATTTTTGGGCCATTTTCTAATTCCTTCTATATCTGACTCAACCAGTTTCCTTTTTGTAAAAAAAGAAAAAAAAGTTTCTTTCTTAATATGTTTTGGACAAGAAGTCTGTGCTACAATCTACAATAAATTGTTGGGTGTATAAACCTTCTTTATTTTTGTTAACAACGAGTCCTACGGGCCTAATATACTACAACCTTCTAAATGGTGCTATAACACCATTACAAATTTATCCAAAAAAAAAAAAAACACAACATTACAAATCATTGTATATTGCGGTCATTCCTAACTAATTCATAATGTAGGTATCTCTACTAGTCATTGCTGAAGGATGAAAGGTAACTAGATAGATCGTTGCTCATTATAAATAGCTTAAACAACGTATAGTTTGTATTAAAATTTTATTGTATTTGAACAATTATATATGTGTTTTTTGTGATTTAGGACCCAAACAATTTTTTTTATCTATTTAAAACTTCAAATTTAAGACAGTGCCATAAAAATTTAATTATATTCTTCTCTCAACTCTTCTATTTTTAACCCCATTCATCAATCATAAAAAATACTTTTAATTTGTAATTTTAACATATGCCTTTAGGGCACAAAATAGAAAAATTTTAGATAAATACAAACAAAAATTTAGAAAATATATTTTTGTAGTTATCGAGTAACAAGAGAATTTATCTTTTTCATTTTATCGATTAACAAAAGAATTTATCTTTTTATAATTATAGAATAACAAAAATATGCTTTGACTATAAATAAAATGTGATTTATAGAGCAATCCAATTTGAATTCTATGACCAATTAAAAGAACTTTATCTTTTTTGTTTTCTCGATTTATGCTCAATTAGTTAAGTGCATTTACCATATTTTTATTTGTTTAAACTAGTTAGAAGTGAATTTCAATTAACTTGTCTGTTGGCTGTGATTTAAATATTCAATTAATATCATGGATTGATTAATTAACCTCCTCAAAATGTTAACGAAATCCTTCATGGTGAAACTGACAAAATGTAACTCTGTTCTTTCATATTAGGAACTAGGAAGAAAACATGGGAGGAATACTAATAGTCTAAATGTTGGCCAAAAGAATAAAATATATGAATAAAAAAAATTAAAATTAGTATATTCATGTATCTTGGTTCATAATTAGGAATGTAGTTTAGGAAATGCATTTTGTTCTTTCCATCTTGAATCTATATATTACATAAATTTTAGGCAAAGGGTTAAAAAAAACCTTAAGAATCAACAGTATGATCAATCTTACAGCAAAAAAAAAAAAAAATTGACACTTTAAAAAATAACAACATCTGAAATTCAATTAGAAGAAACATCGTAAATATAAATTGGAAAAGGAGGTTTGAAATGAGAGGGAGAGAGAGAAACTGGTATCTATAGTGTGGTTCGTGTTGGGCTCGTTTAGCTGATATAGTGCTGGTTGAAATTAGCTGATATAATCTTAGTTTCCTAGCGTTGTTATGTAGAGTTGTTTGTGTTGATACATTACTACATTGGTTTGGTTTGCAACTACTATTGCTCTTTTAACAAACTGTTGAGTGACCCAAATGTTTGATGCCTCTAGACCCACTATTCATGTTTGTATTTGTATATGGTTTTCGCAATTGTTCACTTTAAGAAAAATCTGATCTCGTGCTTTATGAAGATATAGTTTTATGAAACTAGTAGCAGCTTGATTCTTTTCTAACCCGACTATCTCTTATATTTTTGCAGTTCAACAGGAAAGACGATGAGGTAATAGTAATTTTGAAGATTCTTGCTATCCAACCAAATTTTCGGATCATGTATGTATTCTTGTATAGACATCAGGAACTTTAGCTATTCTTCAAGTTCAGTTTTAGTCTTGGTGTGGCCATGAAGAAACAATGCAGTTAGTACACAATATAGTTGATTCTCAATGATGATGTCACACTAACTTTCATTGATTATTTACCAAATGTGTTCTCCAAATTTTGATTTATGTATTAGGACACAAGACACATGGAAATGGTTACCACTTTATTACAATATTTAGTAATTTTTGGGAGACAGATATAAAGATAGAGAAATATGGTGAGATAGAGATACAAAAACGTAATATTTAGTTCTCGCTAGCATAGGAAAGTGATGCTAGTCTTGGTGCTGTAATGGAGCAAGGTTTGTTTGTGTAAAGAAGATGATGATGAATGGGATTGATTGGCTGAACATAAGACATAGAAGAAGCGTGGATGCAGAGAAGAATATGATTAAATTTTTATGCTTAGTTTCTTAAATTTAAAATTTTGAATAAATAAAAAAATTATTTGGGACCTAAAAAAAAAGTACAGATAATTGCTCAAATAGACTAAAGAATGAGCACAAACTATATGTTGTTTAAACCATTTATAATTAGCAACAATCTAAGATAGGATAATTACTTAAGCACATTGAAATTACTTATTTAGAAGTATAAGAAAGGAATTCTTATTATTATATTGGGTAAATAAAATTAATCAATTATTAAACTTTGTTAAATTCAGAGCTTTTCTCTCTTCCACTTGAAGTAAATTAAATTGTCTTTTCTTTTATTGATCTTCTTTAATCAAATCAATTATCAGAATTATCTTCTATTCTAATTCATATAATCAATAATACACATTTTTTTCTTTAATTTTCATGTTCTTTGATTTTAGTTCTAATAATTTATTTTTCTGGTGTATTCTAACCATCTATCTAGTTACCCTTCATATTTCATCAATGACTAGTAGAGGCACCTTCACTTTTTTATTTTATTTTATTTTGGTAGGAGGGTATTTTAGACCCGCAGACCTAGACTAGTAGGACCTAGTCCTTGGATGTCAGACCTAGTAGAACCTAGTCGTGGATAACTATAAAAGGATAAATTTTCTTTTTAATCAAGAAAATCAAAATATAAATTTTTTGATGCTCGATAACTCAAAAAAAAAATATATACTCTTATTTAATAAAAAAAAAACACAAAAGCTAAATGATATGCAATGCTAGATCATATTAAATAAATGAATTAATGGTTGATTTTCAAAGGTTATCTAATCCTACGAATTAGAAGAATATATTTGTATACAAGGAGTTGAAAATTAAAGTGATTTTAAAACTAAAATAACAGAGACGCATCAAATAACCAAATTGCAACTATGACTATATAAATTATAACAGGAAAATTTATTTGCTGGAAAGGGATGATGGATTTTTTTGTTTTGTTTTTTTTTTTACAAGTTTCATATAATAAAATGTTAGGTATTTTTTTTTGTGTCAAAAACGTTAGGTCATTAAATATAAGAAATAAGTACTTTGTCCAAAAAAATATAAGAAATAACCTACTTGTTGTAAAATATAAATAAGTAAATAAACTAAAGGAATTATTCTTTCTATTTTTCATATATAACTTTTGGTTAAATAAACTATAAATATATTTAGAGACCAAAAAAATACTATAAATATATTTAAAAATATAAAATTATGAGTTATTGAATTATCTTTATTTTTAAAAACTATAGTGAAATTACAAAATTATGCTAAATTAATATTAATATTACCAATTCAACATTCAAATTTGTATTGAAAAATGATCAACAAATAAAACTTTATACAAAGAAGTTTATCAAAAATAATTTTATTGTGATAATTTCTTTTGAAAGGAATAAAAAAATGATTTTAAATAAATAAGAGTCATAATATTGTGAAAATTAAATATTTTGAACAATATTAAGAGTTATAAATAATTAATATTTCATTTCTTTTGAAATAAACAACAAACAAAGGCATCAACGGAAAAAAAAAATAACAAATACAGGCACGTGAACACGCAAAATGGTTATAAATAGTGTGAGTTAAAAATAAATTTTAAGTCATCTATTTCAAATTGTTTTGGTCATTTTTTAAAATATGGAATGCATTTCCTTTTATACAAACTAAAATTCCAATGGAATTAATATAATTATAAAAAGCTATTAGAAACATATGGACTTTACACATAAAGAATATATTTTGATATATTTTAACATTTTATATTTTTTACCTATTACCAATTTCTATTAGAACATTGTAGATGTATCCAGTAATTTTGTAAGCTTGTCCGCTTGTGATATTGTTTTTCAACTATGTGGTTTGTATCCAAATATAAATGTTCACATTTTATGATTGATATAAAATGGGCCACGTATCATAATTTTCCCATAATTGCACCCACTCACATCAAGTCGTATTTATCTACTGGATGTATGATCTGATTATAGTCATCCTACCCCTTAGTTTTAGATGGATTTTATTTGTATATATTACATAAAAATATATAATTATCTTTAATTATTATATAAATTATCTATTTTATAAAATAATAATGATTAAAAGATAATAAAATATTGGTCAAAATAACTAAAAAGTAATTTTATTTAATATTTATTAATTATTACTGAAATAAATGCACAATTTTAGATGTAATAAATTTATTTTTAATTAGATATAATAACATATAATTATAATGTTATATTATTTATAGATAAACATAAACAAATTTTAGAAACAATAGTTTTAAGTATTAACTATCCAGAGAATTTATCTTTTAGTTTTCTGATTAATAAAAAATGATTTATTTTTTGGAATTATTCAGTATCAAAAGAATTTATATTCTAGTTTTTTTGATTAAAAAGAAAATTAAATGTCCAGGACTAGGTCCTACTATGTCTGATACCCAAGGATTAGGTCCTACTAGATTAAAATTCAAATTTATTTTTTTTTTAGTCTCTCTTTAATTTTGGGTTATTTTTTAATTCTTTCTATATCTGACTCAACCAATTTCTTTTTTATAAAAAATGAAAAACATTTTCTTTCTTAATTTATTTTGGGCAAACAATTTGTGCTACAATCTACAATAAATTATTGGGCGTATAAACCTTTTTTATTTTTGGTTAACAAGTTCTGCATGTCCAATATATTACAATCTTCTAAATGGTGCTATGACACAATTATAAATTTGTCCCAAAAAAAAAATATCATTACGAATCATTGCACATTGCAGTCATTGCTAATTAATTCATAATGTAGGTACCTCTAATGATCATTGCTGAAGAATAAAGAATAATTAGATAGATTGCTGCTAATTACAAATGGCTTATACAACATATTAGTTTGTGATAATTCTTTATTGTATTTAAATAATTATATGTGCTTTTTGTGATTTACGATCCAAACAATTTTTTTTATCTATTTAAAATTTTAAATTTAAGACACAACTTTATTGTATTTTATCATATTCTTCTCTCTCTCTCAACTCTTTTGTTGTGTCCTACTTTTAATCCCATTCATCAATCATAAAAAAACTATTTTTAATTTGTAATTTTAACATGTGCTTTTAATGCACAAAATAGATAAATTATAAATAAATACAAACAAAATTTTAGAAAATATACTTTTATAGTTATCAAGTAACAAGAGAATTTATCTTTTTGATTTTCTCGATTAACAAGAGAATTTATCTTTTTATAGTTATCAAGTAATAAGATATTCTCTGACTATAAATAAAATGTGATTTATAGAGCAATTCAATTTGAATTTTTTGACCAATTAAAAAAGAATTTATCTTTTTTGTTTTCTCGATTTAAGCTCAGTAAGTTAAATGCATTTACCGTATTTTTATTTGCTTAAATGGGTTAGAAGTGAACTACAATGCACTTGGTTGTTAGCTGTCATTTAAATATTCAATTAATACCCTGGCTTGATTAATTAATCTTCTCAAAGTGCTAACAGAATTCTTCATGGTAAAACTGACAAATTAAAACTCTATTCTTTCATATTAGAAACTAGACTCAGAATTTAGATTTAGTTTTTCTTGGTCTCTTTTTTTTTTTTTTTTTGCCTTTTTTTAATTTTTTCTATATCTGAGTCAAGCCAATGGCGGTGTTGACAATGAGATCATAGCCCCCAAAATATTTTAACAAAATTTAATAGTATATCTCAAATGAAGATTTCGTTATATGGGCTTTTTTGCAGTTTCAAGGTTTCATTATCTCTTTAAAATTTAAAAAAAAAATTAAAAAATTTGCCAAAAAAAATTAAAAAATAAATTTTACTATATATATATTTTTACTAATATCTTATTATATCTATGTAATAATTTAATCAAATCTTACTATATATTATTTTAGAAAAAAACCTTTCATATCCTAAAAATTACATTAACAAATTTTGTTTAAACATAGTAGTGATTTTTTTTTGTGACCATATAAATAGTAATATAGTACTATATAATTTTTATCAATGCTATTTGCATATCAAAATTCAGTCACTAAATCAATCATCAATCATTTTTGTACATATATATTTTTAGTCATTTTCAACGTATATTTTATATTTTAACATGTATTTTATAATAATAACTGATTTAATGGTTAATTTTTTATATACATCTTGCACTACTAAAAATAGCTTATTATAGACAGACACTAAAATTTTTTAATTTGGCCCCAAAAATTTTGATTCAAGTTCCGCCAGTGAGTCAACCAGTCTCTTTTTAAATTTTCTTTCTTTCTAAATTTAGGCACTATTTCTGCTACAACCAACAATAAATTGTTGGGCCTATACTACAATCTTCTAAAAGGTACTATAACACCATTACGAATTATTGCACATTAAAGTCCAAGAAAAAGTATCTACCAAAAAATAAAGTCCAAAAACAAAGTATAGATGCCTCTATTAGTCATTGCTGAAGGATGAAGAATAACTAGATAGATGGTTAGAACTAAAATCAAAGTAAATGGAAATTAAAGAAAAAGATGTGTATTATTAATTGTATGAATTAGAGTAGAAGATGATTTTAATAATTGACTTGATTGAAGAAAATAAATAAAAAAAAAGATAATTCTCTTTACTTAAAGTGAAATACAAAAAAAATAAATTTAACAAAATTTAACAATTGATTAATTTTATTTACCCAATACAATAATAAGAATCCCTTTCTTATACTCCTAAATAACTAAATAATTTCAATGTGCTTAAGTAATTATCCTATCTTAGATATATTGTTGCTAATTATAAACGGCTTAAACAACAGTTTGTGCTCATTCTTTACTCTATTTGAGCAATTATTTGTACTTTATTTTTTGATCCCAAACAATTTTTTTATTTATTCAAAATTTTAAATTTAAGAACTAAGCATAAAAATTTAATCATATTCTTCTCTGCATCCACTCTTCTTTTATATCTTATGTTTAGCCAATCAGCCCCATTCATCATCATCTTCTTTATGCAAACAAACTTTGCTCCATTACACCACTAAGACTAGCATCACTTTCCTATGCTACGAGAACCAAACATTAGGTTTTTGTATCTCTATGTCACTATATTTCTCTATCTTTATATCTATCTCTGAAAAATTACTAAACATTATTGCAATAAAGTGGTAATCATTCCCACTTGTCTTGTGTTCTAATACATAAATCAAAATTTGGTGAACACATTTGGTAAATAACGAGTGAAAGTTAGTGTGACATCCATCATTGATAATCAACTATATTGTGTACTAACTGCATTGTTTCTTCATGGCCATATCAAGAGTACAACTGAACTTGAAGAAAAGCCAAGGTTCCTAACACTACAACACTGTCGAATATTACCGTCGGCCGTACCGACGGCCAAGCCGTTGGTATATGATTTTATCGACGGCTAGGCCGTCGGTAATATTCCGTAGGTATTTATTTCGTCGGTAATTATTATCGACGGCCCCGATGCAACCGTCGATAATATTATTTTAATTATACCGACGGCCTAGCCGTCGATAATTTTGTCGTCCTTTTTTAAAAAAAACAGCATGTTATTTTAATTATACCGACGGCTTAACCGTCGGTAAAAATGTCGTCTTTTTTAAATTGTTACCGTTTTACCGACGGTTTAGCCGTCGGTAAGGATGCAAAAATAATCAATATTAGCGACGGCTAGGCCGTCGGTAATAATCA
>JASCZI010091566.1:0-14629 GCA_036250425.1 Stylosanthes scabra | reverse complement strand
TAGATCTTCCAATCAATCCCTTGGATGATATTATTGATCAGGTGATGGTAATTTGTGTTTATTCATATTGCATCACAATGATTTTCTGGAACTTATATTCACTTTCATATCACATTTTATGTCTTTTTTACGTTCTGGAGCATTTTTATATGATCCTGCATCTTGTTACAATTATCTTCACATATTTGGTTAAGAGGCATGAAATATATAACATAGCACTCCCATCATCATGAACAATTGCTTCTAAATGCTTATTTTGTAATGGCTCAAATGTATTTTTATATCTGATAAAAATGTTCAACCTTTTATACTAAAGTTTATATGCTTAGCACATGGTTTACCAATCATCAAATTTTTTTTTTCTAAAACGATATAATCTTGTAAAAGGCTTTAGTTTGTATCCCAACAATATAAACCAATGATTTATTCTTATTTATTCTCCTGCGCATTAGATCAAAATAATAATAGAAATTTATTTTTAATTCTCACTCTTTTTTCTTCTGCCTAAAACTCAATGTCAACAAAGATGAATAGCAGCATTCTGACAGCAGAATACTGACAAGTAGACAAGTCATGATAAAATGGTAATTCTTTGATACTATGTCAAGATGAGTTTTAGCTAGGTTAGGAGAAAGAGAACATACAATGTTCTGATGTTAGTGAAAAAAAGCAAGGAGAATTCACATTTATCCTTGAAACATATGCTGGACACTAATTTGATCTTGAAGTTTGCAACATTAGTTGATCTTTAAATGTTTCCCTTTATTTGTCATGCTAGCCTCAGTAATATAACTGCTAGGTACTGTTTGATATCTCCCATAATGTGATAACATGCATTATTATTTGCAATTGCTGAGATTGACTTACAGCAGAGTTGCAAGACAGAAGTTTGTCCAACAGAATCTTGTATCGTCAATTTGGTCATTTAAGAATTTGTTTTAATCTTGTTTGTCCAAATATAATTTATAGAAACAATGATTTTGTATGGTCAATGTAGCCTGCTTGATCTAGATGGGAGAAATTTGAGTGATTAATTTATTAATTTACCTTATCTTAAAATAAATACATTGTGCCAAAAGTGTCTTAAATATGATTTTCCACTGATCATTAAAATGGCAATTTTGTGCAGTTAGGAGGCCCTGAACAAGTTGCTGAAATCACAGGAAGAAAAGGCAGGCTTGTGAAGGCCCCTTCTGGAAAGGGTGTAATTTATGAGCCTCGTAACAAGTGAGTGGTTTTTGTTTACATCCTATTTCAAACTACTTTTCTTGCCCACTGAATTATCTTGTCCTTTTTCCCCTACAGAAAGGATATCAGTATGGAGATGGTAAACATGCATGAAAAGCGTCTTTTTCTGGATGCTAAGAAGTTAGTTGCTATTATATCTGAAGCGGGGTCTGCAGGTGTTTCATTGCATGCAGATAGAAGGGTTATTAATCAGGTATATCAACTTGAATAGAAGTTCTTCAATAGTTTTTGTAAGTTTAGCGTTAAATATTCCATGTCTATGATATATTTTCCCTTTTTGTGAAAATATGTTTATTGTAATAGTGACTGAAATCTATAAACCATATTCATTTATTTTTCATTTTCTGCTGCATGATCTTTCCCTCTTTAAAACAGAAAAGAAGGGTTCATATAACTTTAGAACTTCCTTGGAGTGCTGACAAAGCAATTCAACAGTTAGGAAGAACTCATCGATCAAATCAAGCTTCAGCCCCCGAATACAGGTCAACGTCCACTTTTTGTTAAAATATCACTTTCCTGCTTACTGCTTTGGTGTCTTTGTTAGATGAACTATATTATATTGTTGTGCAAGTTCAAAATTTGCACTTTGTAACAAGAAGGTCAAGAGTCAAGACTTTGGTTGATGTTATTTTTTTAGTGGAAAAAGCATTATGGAAGAATGAAGCTGATTTACATATTAAACAATCTGATTTCCATATTGTATGTGTTTATGTGAAGGAAGCTGATTTCCATAGTAGAACAAGTTTATATATCATGGATAAATGTATTGCACTATAATATATAAGCTCAAGGAAGCATTGTACTATATTAGTTCAAGGAAGCATTGCTCGACTATGAAAAAATTCTTCTCTTATATGGACATAATAAATGTTATCATAGATCCTATGATAAAATTAAAGAATCTTAGGTTTGCTCATGACTTCACAATCACTTCCTGTCTTTAATTCAAGTGTCTAGTCATATGGTGAGTTTGGAAAGGTGAATGATGAATATTTTATGTAAGTTAAGGGTTCTTAATCACCTTTCCTATTACCCACTACAATAAACCTTGCCAACCGCCAAACATGGTTGGCTGCCTCCCTTATTATGGTTCTTTAAGAAATGAAAAACTAAATGTGGAAATCAAAGACCAATGGGGTTGTGAAAGAAAAAATGCTTGTAGTTGTGTCCAACAGGGCGAAAGACATCTAACCGATATTCTGACCCTTCTACCATAACTCAAAACCTTTTGCATTAGCTTTTCAATCTTGTTAGTTATCCTTTTGATTATCTTGTACAATGAAATATAATAACAGGCTTAATTGTCAAGAGTATTGAATCAAATTGACAAAATGACCCCTTTCAAAAACCCAGTCCTTTTAAATTTTCATGTTTTAAATTTCTTATCAGTGGCCAGTCAGCCCGCCGTGGAAATCCCTCTTTTAGAAATCATATCATATCAATGCTAATCCTAAGATATCATACATGATACTCTCTGATATGATATGACATGATTCTATCCTGATTTCTAACACCCACAATACCTTCTATTACATGTGACTCAATATCCACAGCTAAAGTAGAAGGTGCCTATTGTGTTGCACTACAGACCACCTTTTGGCATATCTCACTAGTATTATTAAAAGAATGTGACATCATACTTGACCAACGAATTTTATGCTTGATGATACTCATTTCTAGATGCTGCACCTATTTAGCCAATCTCAATTGAGTAAATGCTCTGCAGGGTACTCTTTACTAAGCTTGGTGGTGAACGAAGGTTTGCATCTGCTGTTGCTAAACGATTAGAATCTCTTGGTGCTTTGACCCAGGGGGATCGCAGGTAAGCTGGATTATCTACCTTTTTACTATGAATTTGCATGGACAAGTTTTAATTTCCTTGGCAATGTTATTTTGGATGCGCGACAGGGCTGGACCTTCTTTAAGTGCTTATAATTATGATAGTACTTATGGAAAGAAGGCTCTAATGATTATGTACGAAGGAATAATGGAACAGGTATGGTAATTTCTATGTTAATGAAAATTATCCGTTCTGTTATAAAAATCTCAAACTTTTATTTACTTATAAAAGTTGTGTTTTAGGATTCTTTTCCTATTGTTCCTCCTGGATGTTTATCTGATAATCATGACACTATCAATGACTTTATTATGGAAGCAAAAACTGCTCTTCAATCTGTTGGAATAGTAAAAGGTACAATTATTGTTAATTCATTCTTTCACGTCATCCAATATTAGATGCTGTAATTAAATGTTAAATAAACTTTATAGCTACATCTTAAGGTTGGTCATTGATTATTTAAGTGTAGTGTGTGAGGCAATATTGTACTCATTATTTCTGCCATATTTTTGGCTTCCCTATTTTTAGGAGATGAACATTTTGACTACATTAGTGATAAAGATATGCAAGATGTTGGGCGATTCCTCAATCGGCTTCTGGGACTTCCTCCTGATATTCAGAATAGGTCTGAGGTTAAACTTTTTTTAGTGACAGTAATGTATTCAACAGAGTGGAATCTATGCAAATATCTCATATTATAGCCTCCCATTTTGTCTATCTCTTTCTATAACCATGTTATCAATGTAAGACATACGACTCTTGTACCTTTTTTTTTGGGCTTGGCACGATTCTTGTACTTTAAGCATTAGATTCGGTTTGCTAATTACTATTCTGCAACAGGCTTTTTGAATTATTTGCGAGTATATTTGATCATCTCATTCAGCATGCTCGCATTGAAGGTAACCTTGATACAGGCATTGTTGACATGAAAGCTAATGCTGTAGAACTACGAGGGATTCCAAAGGTTTTCCACTTGCACAAGACTTTTGCTGCTATTACTTTGTTTATTGTTATTTTCATATTAATATAGTGTGGAGAGAATTTTCATTGTTGTGCAGACAGTTTACATTGATCCAGTGACTGGGGCTTCGACGGTTCTGTTCACTTTCATCTTGGATAGGGGGACCACGTGGCAGGTTCCGTTGTTTTCCATGCCATCTAAAATAATTAGTATTTATTCTTACATTTGCTGACTTGTTATTTATGTGTCAGTTGGCAATGTCCATGCTGAATGAGAAGCAGAAGGGTGGGCTTGGATCAGCCAATGATGGTTTCTATGAGTCTAGGAGGGAGTGGTTAGGAAGGCATCATTTCATTTTAGCGTTTGAAAGGTATATAACAATTTACAGTGTGTTGTGTGTTTCTCACTGATTGAATTTTTTTTTATAGTTTCCAAAGTCCAGTATTAGGTTAACATGTCATATTTAACTAAACTTAAGCTTGTTTTACAGTCACATGCTTACCCATATCAGATATGTATGGCCTAAATAACCCTTGCAGTTTCTGGATTTTATTAGCGCTATATTTTCTTGTGTTTTTCAAAGGTTACTCGAGATGTACCATATATACTGACAGGATGTGAATGTTCTACTAGAGTCAGAGGCTTTCCTTATTCATTTCCTGATGCCTTTGTTTTTATTTTTTGGTTTTCATTGCATTCCAGTTCTGCCTCGAATATGTATAAGACAGTTCGCCCTACTGTTGGAGAATCCCTTCGGTATGTATTAGATAATTTTTAATACTAGCTGAGCCTGAGTATAACTGTAATGCCTACCTATTTTCTCCTCTATTTACAGGGACATGCATTTATTAGAATTGAAAAGGAAATATAAAAAAGTTTCTTCTTTAGAGAAAGCTCAAAAAGGATGGGAAGTGGAATATAATGTTTCATCTAAACAGGTATTCATCCTCATTAAAATATTAAAAAGGAGTAGGCTTGGGTAGTAAAAGTTCTTAATTCTTATTGAGGCTGTTGCGCCTTTGAATGTTTCCTGTACTCAACTTCATTAGCCCATGATGATTAATATTAGCATTAGCCTTGCGAACAAAGAAAATGATTCTCCAATCACTGACTTGTTTCTGAGTCAGTGACAAGAGAATGCATATAGCACTGTTTTAATTTTTGTCTAAAAAAATTAGGTTCAGAAGAAGTGTCACTTGAGTGAGCAGTTTGTCCTTTTCTTCAAAAGGATTTAAAATGTTCTCCATGGTTCTTATCAATTGGTACCTTCTGCTACATTAGAGCAACAAGTGCCCTGAAAGATGATGTAGTGTTTAAAGGTTAAAACCAGGAAAATAATTGGAAATCGTAGAAGAGAACAACAATGATATATCCCCTCCCATCCTGGGAGAATTCAGAACCCTATAATAGTACCCATACACGTAACATAATGTGAGGAACTATGTAGTATTTGTGGAATCAAAGCTCATATGATTTCTTGGTTCCTGTCCTTTGTTGGCAGTGTATGCATGGTCCCAAATGTAAGCTTAGCAAGTTCTGTACTGTTGGCCGAAGTAAGCAGGAAGTAAATATCTTGGGTGGTGCTATTCTTCCACTTTGGCGAGCTGTTGAAAAGGCCCTTTCTAAGCAGGTATGTAACCAGCATATATAATAAACCTCTGTTCCAATGATTCAATAGGCCCTTTCTAAGCAGGTAAGTAAATGGTAATCTTTTGAGCATGGAAATAGTAGCCAATGGCATTTACGATAGAAACCTTTCAACTTTGAACAAGTTCCTTCTTCCACTAGAAGAGTTTGATCATGTGAGGCATTGGTCTTTAAATCAGTGGAGCATTCCTAAAAAATTTTCTTGATGCTACATGTTACTACTGTATGATGCCTTTTGCTTGACTCTACCTTCCAAATCTACATCTCTAAAAATCTACATGTTTATGTAAAAGAAACACACATCTAAAAATTTAAATCTGTACAGGATCGCATAAGCCATAGGAGGCTTCGTATTGTTCGCATTGAAACTTCTGCTGATAACCAGCATATAGTTGGGCTTCTTGTTCCTAATGCAGCCGTTGAATCTGTGCTTCAAGGTTTTCATTCTGTCTCCCCTATCCATAAATTGCTATTGCTATTATGTATTACTACGCTTAAAGTAGTAAGAAAGTCTACAATGTGATCATTGATTCTTGAAACATGCCACTGACAACTTGACAAAAATTGTACAAAAGTACGAATATATACCTCTTTCATTATTCAGTAAATAATAGGACTGTTGAAAGTTGGGTTGATTTCGGTTCCAATCACAATTCTATAGTAGCTTCTTAAATTTCCATCTTTTGTTTTCATTATAATGGCCATTACACAAAGATACAATCTTTAAAATGTTACTATTGGCCGTATACTAGTCTGCCAGCATATTAATCTCATAATTTAGTTCTTTTGCCAATGATTTGTAGGTTTGGAATGGGTTCCAGCAGATGATAATTGATCTGAGACACTAGATGGGTCACTTTGTTTTTTGGTGAAATGGGAACAAGATGCTGCCTTCTCATGTTGCTGGTTGTCTCTAGGTATTTTTTGGGAAAAAGGCTAAACCTGTTGTTGAATACTTTGGGAGAGAAACGACTCGTATAGTTGACATGGATCTTATCACCCTTTTTTTGGTATATAACTTGATGTATAGTGTTTAGGGTGATGCTCATCACTAACAAACTAAAATATAGTAGTTGACCAAGTTCAGGGTTCAATATGAACAAGATTGTATATATAAATATACAATGCATTATCAAAAGCATGGATAAAGTAAATATACCCTTTTGCAACGTCACATTATCAGCCTGCATGACATTATGAAATCCCCCATAAGCTTCAACTCATTCAGAAGCTTGATCAGTATGCCAACTAAAACCAATTCCAATATCTATGGAGTTGCCTTTAGTTGATATGCCACATTCCACATAACTTTTCGTTTTTTTTTTTCTCCATTTCAAAATTTTTTTAGGCAAAGAGAACTAAAGTTGAAACGTAGCACGTACATATTGTGTGTGGTGGGGCTTTCTTTTGTGTTTTTATATGATTTTATGTATGTCTGAATAAGATTGACTATATTGTGGTAAGAATTTGATTTTATTTGTTGGAAATGCTTGATTAAACCTATGCAAGAGTTTGATTATTTCAAATTGTTTATGTTTAACCAATTCTTGATTATGTACCAATTCGATTTTTGAATTTTCGGTTTGAATACTAACTTTGATTGTTTGAAGACCAAAAAGAATTTGATTCATATAAGTTTAGTTATCATTTAGCTATGGGTATTTCTTGGGTGAAGAGTAGAATTGGGTGAATACTAAAGAATTTAACTAAATTTAGAAATAATACGTGCATTGCACATGATAATTAATTTTTTTTTTACTAAAAAACAATCTTTATCCGGCACCAAAACATCGGATTTTTTTTAAAATAAATGAAAAAAATATCAAATTTATCAAAATAGGTATGCTCATAACAATTTTTCATTTTAAGCACCCTTTACTTATTTCGGACTGCAGAATTACATAGCTATTGGCGGATAGTATCACTTATCCTTCTAACCTCTTTCCAATTTTATCACTTTAATAATTAGCTTTTAGCAAAAAAGAATTTAATTATTTATTACACATGTAAAAATTTTAATATCTCAAAGCCCGAGATATATAAAAAAAAAAAGATATGAAGTAAAATGGCATTAATTGGCATGTAATCTATCCAACTTCCTTATCTGAAAATTTAATTATAAATAATGATAACTGAAAATTTATAGCGTACAAAAATTAAGTACTGAAGTACTAAAAAGTATTTTAATAAAAATATATTTAAAAAAATAATATTATAATTTAATATCTTGTACTTTTTAGTAATAATCTATTTAAAAGTCATTTTAATTAATATTATAAAAAAATATTCATATTGTCAAAATCACGTATAGAGTTGCCAAATATAAATCTAAAAAAAATAATGCATGCAGATACCATAGCCATATGAATAATTTGTCCAAAAACACAAATTTTAAGTATTTTATCTAAAAATTTTATCAAACATAAAAATACTAAAATTTTCAATTATTATAAAAATTTTATTTAAAAATTTTAAGTACTCATTTTTAGTATGCTATAAATTTTCAATTATTATTATTTATAATTAATTTTTTATTTAATTGATATATCGCAAAAAAAAAAAAAGATTATGTGTCAATCAGTGCCAGTTTACTTTATATCTCTTTCTTTTGTTATATCTCGAGCTCTAAGATATTAAATTTTTATGTGTTTAATAAACAGTGAAATTCTTTTTTGGCTAAAAGCTACTTATTAAAGTGATGAAGTTGGAAAGGGGCTAGAAGCATTGAGTGGTACGGTCCGCCAATGGCTATGTGATTCTGCAACATTTTCTAAATATATTTATACCATTTTGTTCCAAAAATGGTGTTTATGCAATTCTGGGAGTAAAGGATGCCTAAAATGAAAATTACAGTGAGCATGCCTATTTTGGTAAATTTGATATTTTTTTATTTATTTAAAAAAAAAAGTCCCCAAAACATCACTCTTTATTGCTCCAAAGAAATATGGTGGACTTGAGATTCGTGAAAGTAATTGTGTCAATTTAGCTCTATTGGGAAAACTTATTTTAAATTGCAAAGACAAGACTTTGGTGCAGATTTTGGAGGCCAAATATGATTGTGGCATAGCAGGTAGCCCCTTTTCTTGGTCGCCTGGTGACTCACCTTGCGGGAAATATATGTGCAGAACCTATAAGGTCTTGAAAGATGATTTTAAATGGAACATTGGAGATACTAATTGGTGCGCTCTCCAAGACCGGTTGGGAATTTCTTTTTTAGAAATCAAGTCATGATAGCGTTGAAAATATAGCTCAACCGGTGATGAAAGAGTGAACAAATCTAGAAAAGATGTCACAATAAAAATCAATAAAACCGAGAGTATTTCGTCTCGGGTCGTTTTCCCTTGGACTTATGATCAACACAATAGACTAAAACTAGTTAGGAAAGTATGGTGGTTTGAGAGTTTTCAACTAGCAACTACAATAGCAAGAATGTAAATCATGCAAGGAAATTAAATGCAACAATTCATAAACAAGTAAGTAGAGAATAACTAGAATGCAAGAAGTAAACTAAGCAAGAAACGAAAGTAGAGATAAGCAAGCAATCAATAAGCTAGTTCAAGTGCAATTAAAGTACCTTGGTCATGGGTTTTATGGAATACATTATTCTTGTCACCTCTAAACATAAATAATATCCTAGAGTGAACTTCTCATCAATCTTGTCACTTTGATGAGAAGAGTCAATTTGGTTGATTCATAGCATAAGTCCTAGTTTGCTCATTAAGACACTAGACTAGCGTTAATGAACACAAGAATAATCCATCTTGGCTCATAAGTCCCAAACATTATAGAATTAATGATAAACTAGTGTTAATGACATCTAAATCAACACAAATCACTCTCAGTTATCATACAAAGAAGGCTAAGGTAACTCAAATTCATCCATGTAGTCAACCCATAACCAAGGAATGAAAATCTACTCCATATCTAAACAAAGCATTTTATCAAACACTTGGTGCACATAGAAAATAAACATTATGAATCAAGAGAAAATCAACAATCAACAACTACCACTACTATAGATTGATATTAAAGGCAATAATGATAATAACAAACACAATCAATTCATGAAAATACCTCAAACATTCATTAATCAAGTAAAATTCACAAGTAATAATAACTAGTTTAAGAACAAGAATAATAGAAATAACTAGAATAATTATGAAGGGAAATCAACAAGTAAACTAGAACAAGTATGGATCTTAAGAACAATTGGAAGTGAGAATTGAAGTGAGAATTGATATTGAACTAAAAATCCTAGAGAGAAGTTGGAGTTTCTCTCTCTAAAAATATGAACATAAGAACCTAATGAAAAACTAGATAAAAACTTTGTTTGATCCCATTGAGTGTCATATGAGTGACTCCCCGTTGTTTGCCTCTTAATTGGGCCTCCAAATGCTCCAAAACGGTGTAGAAATTGACCCAAATAAGCTCCTCTTTAAGTGTGTCATGTGCAACAGGAGTTGCCTGGGCAACTGGCAAACATGATTTTCTTAACTTGCCTGGGCAACTATAGTTGCCTCGACAACTTCCTGTTTCCTTCACTTTTTCCATTTTTCTTCATGAATTTTCAAAATGCAAGCTTTCCACACTCTTTCCAAGCCATCATTGCCTTCTAAGCCTTCAAACACTTAAACAAACACATCAAAGGCATCGAATGGCATGAAAGTGAAATCAAATTGAAAGTTTATAGCTCAAAAACATGCATTTTTACATTTCAAGTACAATTAAAAACGAATTCACAAAGATGCTCATTCACTAGCTATTCATGTGAGTTTATATTAATGAAACCTCTAATTTAAGTACAAAATAAACCATCAATGTTGGGTTCATCACTAATCAATCTCTTTGGCACCAGGCTTGGTCCCCTTATGGTAGAATTAGTGAACGCCTCAACTTTGTTCATATAAGTGAATTGGATTATAAAGTGGGGGATATCATAAACCATGAGCAATGGAGGTTTGATCACTTTGCCACTCCGATTCCGAATTATTTTGTTGATTTGATTCGTAAATCTATTGCTTTGAATTCAAATCAATACGGTACAGGTTGGCGCTGGTGGCCGGCGGAATCGAAAATCTTTAGTACTTGTAGTGCTTACCTGTGGCTCGCTAAAAGGCGTTTTTCGTGGGATGACAACATTAATTGGAGTTGGATTTGGAAAATTCCAGTGGCAGAAAAAATGAAATTTCTTATTTGGTTGGCTCTTCTTGATGCTCTGCCCACTGAATGTTTCAGGATGAAACGGCACCTCTCCAATTCTGATGTTTGTCCTAGATGCAAATCTGTTCCCGAAACCGCCTTACATTATTTCCTTGAATGTTCGGTTGCTGTTGAGGTATGGTATTACATTGATCCTTCTGTACTGAATCTAAATTATATGGATTCCTTTGCTAAATGGATTATTAGTGTCTTGCAGGGTCGCGAGTGTGTTGTTGCGGCAGGTCTTAGGTAGATATGGAGGGGTAGATGCTCTGCTATTTTTCAGCCAGATGAGTCTTGGTCTTCGCTCGAAGTGGCCATTTTTGCAAAAAGATCTGCTCATGAGTTCTTGGCCGTCCATAAATCTAGAAATCTATCCCTCTGTCTTGAAGATCGTTTTCATTGGAAGCTTCCTCCTCCCAATGTGGTGTCCTTGAACTGTGATGCTAGCTTATTTGTTGACCATGATCTGGCTGGCTTTGGATGCATCTTGAGGAGCAATGACTGTAATTTCATGAAGTCTTGCACCGTGGAATTTTCTGTTGTGAGCTTTTTGCAGTTTGGCGGGATTTGGTGTTAGCTTGAGAGTGTGGTTTCAAGGAAGTGATTTGCCAAACGGATTGTTTGGAAGTTTTCTTATTCTTGCATAGCAACTCGGATCTTAACCGGTGTGGTGGTCGTGATCGTGATCTGGCTGGCTTTGGATGCATCTTGAGGAGCAATGACAGTAATTTTTTGAAGGCTTGCACTGGGAAAATTCCTCCTTCTGGAATTTTTCGTTGTGAGCTTTTTGCGGTTTGGCAGGGTTTGATGTTAGCTTGGGAGTGTGGTTTCAAGGAAGTGATTTGCCAAATGGATTGTTTGGAAGTTTTCTTATTCTTGCATAGCAACTCGGATCTTAACCGGGGTGGTGATTGTGATCTAACTGAGAATATTATTGACCTTCTTATTCGAAATTGGGTTGTCCATTTTGAACACATTGCTAGAGAAGCTAACCGTGCTGCAAATTGGTTGGCGAAATGGAGGGCTAATAATTCGGTGGACTATACTGAATTGTTGGATGCTAGCTCTGATTTCCATGCTCTTTTGCTAGATGATTTAAGTTAGTTTGGTTTTTACCTCTTTTGAGTTGTCTTAGGTCACCCAAAAAAAAAAAAACATTACTCTTTAGCATAGCATTACCTATATGTACTATATAGCATCAAAATAATCCATGTCAATGAAAAAACATCACTTTATAAAAATGTTTAATTATTTTATTGTTTATTTTGATTCAATTTGTTAGAAAAATAAACCAAATACATGTGCGTGTATATATATAATATGTTACTCATTCACCTATTTTACACAATCAAATCCAACCAAGCATTCCAAATTTATTGTCACCAACATTGTGTCAAAACGCATGCGTCCGTTTCCCCGTTAGTTTCTGCAATTGCTTCTCCCGCCGCTATAGTTGCCGCCATCATCGTCGTTGTTGTCATTGCTACCATTGCCATCGTCGACTTCTTATTCCTCCTCTTCCATTTTCTTCTCCTCCTCCTTCTCCTTCATTTTCTCTTCTTCTCCAGTAATTCTTCTAAATTTGTTGCTTTTTTCAAAAAAAAAAAATAACCAGATTTTCTAGAGAAAACAAAGTGGATATCATTGAAAAATAGAACTGGAATTCCTTGAAAAAATAAGTTGAATTTCGTTGAAAAACATAATCAGATTTCTTCTCCTCCTCTTCTTCCATTTCATCTTTGTCTTCTTCTTCCTCTTCCATTTACTCTTCCTCCTCCTCCTCCATTTTCTCTTCTTCTTCACTACTACGTTCATCTTATTCTTCCTCTTCCTTTGTTTTTTTTTCAACAAAAATGAACCAATTTTTTAAGGAAAAACGAAATAGATTTCGTTAAAAAATCAAACCGGATTTGGTTGCAAAAAATGAATTATATTTCGTTGAAAAATAGAATCCGATTTCTTTAGAAAATAGAATCGGATTTCTTTGAAAAGGAGAGCCAGATTTCTTCTCTCCCTCTTCTTCACCATCATCATCTTCTTCATCTTCTCATCCTCCTTCATTTTGTTATGCTTTTTTTCCTTCTTCACTTTGTTATCCTTTTTTCTTCCTTTTCTTCTTCATTGTCAATGTCTCGTCCTCATCCTCCTCCTCCTCCTGCTCCTCCTTGTCGTCATCGATGTTTTCTTCTTCTTCTTCTTCTTCTTCTTCTTCTTCTTCTTCTTCTTCTTCTTCTTCTCTGTCAGAGTCCTCCTTGTCGTCATTGCAACCATCATCATTGTCGTCAAAAAAAGCAGCAGAAGGAGTCGATGGAGAATGAGAAGAAGAATAATGATGAGAAGGATGAGGAGGAGGAAGACAGAGAAGCTATAGAAACATGAAGAAAGAAAAACATGTGGAGTTGTTGAATTTGGTTGGTAAAAACTAAAAAGGCTTGGTTGTCTATATATATATTGTAATGTTGTATGTACCATTGTATACCTCCGTACACACCATTTTTAATACAGAAAAATGTAAACAGTAGCACATAAAATTTATTTTTCTGTGCTAATGTTTACATTTTTCCGTGTTATTGTAGAACATGATGTATGTATGCATGCAACGGTTTAATGTTGTAGGTTTTGATTAATGACAATCAATGAAGGGTTTGAGGAACTATCATTGAAAGCAAAACAACGACAAGACAAAGAAGACGAAGTCCACAAAAAATTAGAAGAAGGGTTAGAACGATAGGACTTAGTTTTTATCTTGTCAAGAACCAAAGATCATATCTCTCTCACACACACACAAACGTCTTTAAAAACATGTTAACATATTTAAAAATGATTTAGATTAAAAGGTTTTATTAAAACCCTAGCCGAAAAGCTTTCAAAACATGTTTTGCATAAAAAACTATGCAAAGAATCGATTCTTTGGGTACAAGAATCGATTCTTGTAGAAGAAACTTCAAAGCATCGATTCTCTATAAAAGAAACGAAGCTCTTTTTTCATGGAAGCTCTGGAGAATCGATTCTTGGGTGAAAGAATCGATTCTTCCATAAAAGAATCGATTCTTGAGGTGAAGAATCGATTCTTGAGATTCAAAAATTCAAAAATTGTTTTCCCGGCTAGTGAAAGAATCGATTCTTTAAGGGGAAGAATCGATTCTTCATGTAAAAATTAGTCTAAAACGGCTAGTTTTTCAAAATGATTTGATTCCATTCACACCCCAACGGCTCTAATGTCTTGGGAGCCTATAAATACATGTTTATGAAGCTCATTTGTAGGACTTGCATAATTTCTAAGTGTGTTGTTATTATACTTCAATTTAGCATCAAAATCATAGTTATTTTCATCACAATTTGAGAGATACACTCATTGGTTCATAAGCTTTTCAATTGTAATCATTTACTCTTCTTAGAGAGTTTTCACAAAAGCTTTCAATACATTGTATTGAGTTGTAAGAGTGAGTTTGAGTGAATACTATAGTAGGTAAGGATCCTAGAGCAAGCTAAGCACTCAAGGGAAATCTTGAAGTTGGGATTACTTCAAGTGGAGTGGGTTAGTTCTTGTGGAGTGGTCTAGTCCTTGAGGTGTTCGTTCTACACTCTTGGTTGTAACGGTTTTACAAGCACCTTGAAGCTTGTTGGTTGGTTGAAACTTCTAATTGCGATTAGAAGAGAGTGGACGTAGGCAAGTGTTTGGCCGAACCACTATAAATTTGGTGTATCGTATCTCTATCCCTTATCTCTTACAT
>JASCZI010091565.1:10060-20426 GCA_036250425.1 Stylosanthes scabra | reverse complement strand
AAAAAAAAAAAAAAAAAAAAAAAAAAAAAAAAAAAAAAAAAAAAAAAGGAGAGTTATTAGTTATAAAGATTTTCCAATAATGTAAAATAAAGTTTTTGCTTTTAATGATATATTTTTGTAAAGCGACATACATGGGTAATAACGTGTTCATTTAATTTGAAAAGCAACATTATTTTGCATTTTGATAATGTTATGCCAGCAGGTTTTATTAGATTATTTGGAAGGGAATATTATTTTATTGTGCAATTGATGTAAAGGTTTTTCCATCATTCTATGTGATGGTAATCTAACCTTCTAATTGGATTCGAATTCCTCTATCCATAGAAAGAGAAGCATTAAGTTTCTCATGCATCATTCCATATCCTTTGAATTTGAACGTGATGATAAGAATATTTTCAATTATCCTAATTGGATTGATACATTTTTGGCAATTTAAAAGTAACAGGAATTATGGTATAGACCTTGTTTGATTTCTTCTACTTTTTCTGTTCTTTTGTTGAACAACCCTAATATTCTACTTTCCCAAATCCAAAATAAGTATCATGTCATATTTTTAGATGTATTTTAAAATTGAGTCTAATTAGAAAATTAATTTTTTAAAGTTAGTATTGGCCAATAAATTTAGAATTTTTTATCTTAAAAATTAAATTCTGAATTCTATACCCTAAATTATAAACTCTTAATCTAAAATTATCCAAAAAAAGTAATGGTTTTTATAATTAAAAATTTAATTAATAGTAATTAATCAAAAATAATTCCTGGTAGTTATTAAAAAAATATAACACTAATTTATTAAAAGAAAATAATGTAAAATAATTTACTCCCAAAGTAAGATGACATCTAAAATTAAACAATTATTCTAATAATAATTAATAAATACTAAACAAAATAACATAACTAGCCATAATTTTTTTAATCTTTTATTAATACTTTTGCTAGTCTCTCTGAAATTCCTTACTTTTGCTATTAAAATCTTATATTTGAATTTTAATTGTTATTTGCATAGTATCAAATGCACATTTATTGCTTAATTTGTCAATTTTCTATTGTAGCAATGCACATACATTTAAGCATGTAGTGATTAAAATAAATGGAAAGAATAGGCTCATTAAAAGTCAATTTTTTATTTTATTTGAAACTTGAAGTTACATGCCAATAAAATTTAAGATATTAAATAATATATATCATATATTATTTATCCTTTTACATGTTATAATATTTGTGGCTTTTCATTGTTTAATTTACCATAATTTAAAAAATAGTTAATGGTGAAATCAGTCCCCAAAAAATAGCCGATAATCATATTCGTTCCTGAAAAATTTTGTCAATCAAATTAGTTTCTAAAAAATTTAAAAATTAATCATATTCGTCCTTCTGCGACTCTATTAACAACTTTTTTAACTATTATCCACACAGAACATTAAGTGACATATCAGCATCCTAAAAACGACATTGTGTTGATTTATAAGAGTTGTTTGAGTAAAAATAATAATGTTTTATGTTATAACTGTAAATGTAAAAGTTAAATAATTATCTTTATTATTCGCGCAAAAGAGCGTCGTTTTTTCCCAAACAACTTTTATAATCAAGACAACATCATTTTTAGAGTGTTATTAATGTTTCATGTGAAAATTGATAACAAAAATTGTTAATAGAGTGACAAAATGAAGAATATGATTAAATTTTAAATCTTTTAGGAACTAATTTGATTAATAAAATCTTTCAGAAACGAATATGACTATTGGCCCATCTTTCGGAGACTAATTTGACAATTAACCCATTTAAAAATATATATTTTTAAATGTTATCTTTTATAAATTATTAGGAGCTAATAACATTTTAGTTATTTTATTAAAATAATATTAATATTAATAATTATGTATAAAATTACAATTGTTAGTAATTTTTTTTCTTTTGGTAGGGATTATATTTTTTTATTTCGTCTAAATTTACTAGCTCACCATTAAATATTATTTTTTTAAAGTTATTCAAATTTTACTTCTTAGCTAGTTTTATCTTACTTAATAATTAATAATGAATAATCATGATTACTTTTTATATTTAAAATTATAACATTTTTAATTAATATAAAATATATAATATATCCATAAAAAAAAATTTAACATCCATATATATATATATATATATATATATATATATTATCATAATTCTCAATTGTGATGATTGTGATGTACTAATTATTGTAATTTGTACCAACTACCAAAGAAATGCACATTGCAAAAGCCATAACATGAAATGGATTTAAACTTCCAAGTTTTGAACATTTTCTTAAAAGAAATTTCTTTTTAAATATTACGTGTGTCTAGCTTAATATATATCATGTTGATAATGATGTTCATCTCTCCTGCAAATACACTATATAGGACTGTAAATATTTAGTTAATAAAACATTTTTTTAGCTAATTAATATCAATTATATCATTTATTTAAAAACCCATAACATCCAAATTAATTTCTTAGACGTATTAAAAAACATAACACTAATTTATGAGAAGAAAAAAACGTAAAATAATTTACTCCCAAAGTGTGATGACATCTAAAATTACACACTAATTATTTTAATAGTAATTAATGAATACTAAATAAAATAAGTTTAGCTATTTAAGCTTATTTTCCGATATGTCTCCCAAATTACACAATTAATTTATTAAAAACCCTTACTTTATATCTTTTATTGTATACAAGATTCGCGAGTTTAAACTACAACTTCATTTTCAAATCCAGCGGTAAATGCTACACCAGTTGAAGGCAACCATAAATTCCCTTCAATGAACTTCGCCACCGTAAAATTACTAGCTTCATCGGAGCTTTTCAAAACACGGTATCCAGGCCATTTCACTCTTTTATCTAGTCCGGCACCGGCACCGGTGTTCATATACTCAGCATAATACAATGTGTCCAACCAAAAGTTGCTATCATTCCATGGTGTCCAACCTAGTGGGCTTATAACGTCGCTTATATAATTTTGCAGAAAAATCGTTCTTGAATACGGTTTCCACGGCCTCCCCAAGAAAGATTCCGTGGTGTTAACAAACGGAACGAGATCGGAATCAGCGGTTATGTTGCAGAATTGCAAGGAGAATCCTGTTGTTTCATGAGGATCTTTTCTACCTTGTGCAGTGATTGCATTCCTTTGTTTTGGTAACCCTTTCTTGACAAGTATATTGCATTTTTGGAAGAATGCGGTTGCGTAGCCAAAGATGAAATCGACGGTGCCGGAAATTGTGCACTCTCTGAAGAATTGCCGCATTGAGTGAGTGTAGAGGCTGTCTTGATAGCCGGTGATTTCGCAACGGAAGTAGATGGAGAGGTCGGAATCGGTTCTTAGTGCTACTGCTTGTTTCTTTTCTGGCCCTGCTGTGTTCTTGAAAGTAATGTCTCGTGCTATGAACCCTCTTCCAACCACTGCTGCACTTGCCAAACAATGCATATACAAAAGAAAAATGAAATTAGATGTTTAGAAAGGGCATCTTCATTCTTTATGAGAATGTGATCATTGCACAACACGCAAGTTACGTTAATTATTTATGTTAAAAGAAATGAAAAAAAAATTATATATATATAATGCTAATGTAGAGTTAAACATTATTTTAGTCTTAGGTGAGTTAAGTCAAATTAGTGTTTGGCTTTCCCATAAAATGCCCATAACATTGTGAAAATGATGCTAGAACTAACCTCGTAATCTATTTTTTTTTAAGAAAAATGATTTAAAAGCCTTACTAATAAATTTAATTATCCTTATAATTTTTATATAAAAAAAATTATATTTTTAATATTTTTAAAAAATTACAAATAATTAAAATTTAAAAATTAATTCGATATAACCCATTCATTTCAGATCAATATTTATTGTTGGTTGTTTTAAGTTTCGAATGTTTTATGATTTTTATTACATAGGGATGTGACTACGGATGTTCTATTTTTTATTAGCTGATTTATTAATTAGAAAAATATTATTACTTGTACTATTTCATTTCCGAAACCTTTTGGTGTTTAAGTCACTAATGTTATCGTACATTGTTATATATTAACTTAAATTCTTACCAAAGGTAGCCGTTCGAAAAGTGGTAAAGCCGTCGACATAATTCCGGTTACCGGTGATAACAGTGGCACCGATACCATCTCCGATCATCACGATATTCCACTTATTCTTCTGAATCTCCACGTACTCATTGTAAACACCTCTCTTCACGTAAATCACAAACCTCTTTTCGCTCTTTTCTGGTGCAGCCAAAACCGCATCCGTCACCCTTGTGAAATTTCCAGTTCCATCTGCGGCCACCACAACATCCGGAGTCACTCCATGTGCTTCCAGAAGATTCCTCTCCTCCGGCTTCACCCACGAAGGAAACCGCCGACCCTCTCCGACACTGTCGAAGAAATCATTCTTGGGGTTATCAATTCCTGCGAGGAGATTCTTCACTAGTGATGTCACTTGTCTAAGTCCGGTGGAGATTAAACCTGCGATGATACTTGTTGTGCCTTCGAATCCATCGACGATTGTGTCTAGATTTGCTAGGACAGCACTTAGCCATGTCGTCAAATTGGATCCTAATAAAGCATTTTGTGTGCTGTTGTTTCTCCCTATAACAATGGGTTAGTCATTAGTGCAAAAATGTTATATTTACCAGAAAAAAAAAATAGTCATCATGTATGTATTAATATATACGTATATGTATTTTATATTTCAACTTTGATTGGTATTATGTGAGGCACAAATTGGATATAATGATACCTTTGGAGTTTTGAATGGCGGAGACAGAGGAGCCTAGCTCATCCGAGGACAAGTCCAACAATTCAAGAGAGTCAAGAATGGCGTTGTTGAGATGCAAATTACCAGCAGTGACACCCCTAAACTTGGACAAGATGGAAACAATATCTTTCAAGAGGCCAATAATTTGGCTGACAGAACCCGCGAACTCATCAGAAGGTTCCTTGAAGCAGTCTGGTGATGCGCCTCGGGAACCACAAGTGATAGGAGTAGAGGCGGCCATAGTAGTGAAGTTTCCAAGGAGAAGCATCAACATGAAAGTGAGTGCCATGGTTGGTGGCACTTTCTCTTTTCTTGTTGAGCAAGGAACCATATTTGCCGCTATATATGTAATGTTGGTACAATGTTAGTGGCTTTGTTTTGCATTGGTGTAAAAGTCTTCTTTTATTTGTAGGATTATAATTGTATAACGGATTTAAAATGTGCAATGGAAGAGTGTGGTAATTGCATAAATAACTCTTCGCCCCATAACTGGAAGTTCATTTATGAGACTGATAGTTATTTGTTTTTGAAGTAATATTGTCTATTGTGCACGTTGTTGTATAAAATGGTTATTAGATGATGAAATTAAATTGTTGATGAATTGTTGCTGTATGTTAACTTCTTACTAATTAAGCGTTGAAGAAAGGTTTAATTCAACTCGTTAACGTGTGTAACAAAATTAAATTGTGTCCTATTCCAATAAAACTTGAAACAAGATATCTTGTAAATTACAGATATTTTCGTGTGTATGTTGCAAAATTTATTTATATTTTATTGATATTTTTTAATTTACAAAGTTTGTGATATTTATGTTGCAAAGTTGTTTTTACTTAGTTTCTAAAGAGAAGTTGTTCACTGTCTCTAGAATTAAGGTTAATTTAGTTAGTTTATGTTAATTTTATTTTAATTTTTATTAATTATTGTAAGAACTAATTTTTATTTTCATCTTCTTTTAATTTTTTTTTAGTTATATTTTTATTTTCACTCTTGTTTACTTTGTTGCTATAAATACTTAAATTTAATCTTTTAAATTGATATTAATGAATGATTTCACTTATAAGTATTATTTATTTATAATTCTTCTTGTTATTTTGATAGATTGTTACAAATTTTAGTGATAATTAGAAATAAATTCTAGTTAATTGCAAGTTAATTTTTAATATGCTCACCATGTATCCATTAACATATCATAAATATATAAAAGCCAACTACTAGCAGCTCCATTAATCGACCATTGAAACTGCTGGTAGTTGGATAAGTGTCCTTTTTTAAAAAAGGGATTACAAAGTATCTAAAACCAGCACGACAGCAGCTCCATATGTGTCCCAGTTCCTAAAGGCAGTGTTGTTTAACCACTGTGTAAAAGCTGGTTTAAACTTGTTTATCTTCTATTTATCTTATACAACAAGATATCTTTGGAGGGAATTTTCCCTCTCAAATTTTTGAAAATCAAATATTTTTCATCTTTATGATTCTCTCTCAAAAAACTAAAAAAGAAGGGAAGAAAGAGAATAGAAACAGAAACCACAAGAGAAAAAAATGCGTTCTCTCCTCTTCTCTACTCTCATCATCGTCTCATCTCTCACTGTTCATCAAATGGAAGAGGAGAAAAGAAGAAGAAGGTAGCGACGGCAAGGGAGGATGTCGTTCATGCCACCCATCACTAAAGAAGACAAGGAAGAAAGAAAACGCGAATAGTGATAGAGGAGGACGGTGTCGTTCACGCTGCTGCTATTGTTGGAGGAAGAGAAGCTTGGAGATCTTGGAAGAAGGCGAAGGAGGGGGCTGAAGCCACCGCTGCTGTTATTGCCATCGACCCTGAATGATGTCCCTACTGAGCTGCTGTCACCACTACCCTTTGTTGTTGTTTTTCTTTCTTCTTCTGTAAGCTATTTTTTTTTCTTCGTCTTCTATTCAGATTTTTTGTTTGCCTTTTTTATTATATAAATTATCCATCTATTCTCAATTTTAATCACTGAAATTCTCAATTAGGGCTTAGTTTGATAAAAATAAATTTCTTCTTCATTGGTATTTTGCTTTAACCCTCCAAGGACTCCATCTTTCCTTAGTTTTTTTTTTCTTATCAATCTTACGCACTAAAAACCCAAAACGGGAGAGTGCTCACAACCAAAGTATACCATTACATGCTCCTGCAATATACGCTACATTTGGACCAACTTGAAGGTTGTTCAAGATCTCTTGCCCCCATATGTTGAACCTAGCCGAATTGGAGACAGGGAAGGCTCTATCAAGGTGAGTTCTATGTCAAAATGTAGCGTTATCTTTCATTTAATATTGATTTAGGTTTTTTTTTGCAACCACTACTTTTATTTATTTATTTATTCATGTACATCAATTGCTGTTAGAATGAAAATTTGGAAGTAAATCAAAGATACCATGATTCAATGAGAAAGGATATACAAGATTTGGCATGGTTAGAAAGCAAAATATTTTAATTTTATGAGCTGTATACTACATGTTTATTCATTTTGGTTGAGTGGTGCTGATTTATGTTCTTGAATAAATTATGAATTAAATAACTAAGATTTTGGTTGAGCATAAAACATGTAAATTAACTGGTAGTAATTAACATAGTTGAAAATGCATTTTATAGGATTTGTTGAACATTAAAAAAACCCACAGTTGTTGTCTTGCATAGATGTTGAAGAAAGTTAAAGAACCAACTTAATCTGAATTTTAATCACTACATTATTATTCAACTTTGTTATCCTATATAGTGTAGAATGTTGAAATTTGTTCTGTTAATGACATTGATATATGTTTGTTGGGTTTGGTTGAAAATAGTGTGGATAAAAAGTTTCACATTGCTTGATGTAAGAAGTGTGGGTGAGCCTTTATGTTATAAATAGGGGCTTAAGTTGATGGTTTCAAGTGCACCAGGTCAATACACATTGTATGACTTTTAAATTCCTTCTTGTACTTTAGAGCTCTTCTCTTGTAAGAGTGTGGGGAGTGGGGAGTGCTTGGTGCCGGAGTAGAAAATATTGTGGTGTGGTGTAATATCTTTCATAATATTTTCTTGGTTGTCGTTTGGCAACGGCCGTGGTTTTTTCCCTGTTTTTGGGTTTTCACGTTAATTCTCTTGTGTTGGTGATTGTGTTATTGTTCTTTCCTTCTTCTCTATTTTAATTTTCCATGGGGGCATGGTCGCAATGCCCAACAATGTTGTTATGGCATTGTTTGCATTTGTGAAAATGTTAGTAAATCAAATTGAAATAAAGTTTTTTAAGTGAATAATTATGATAGAACACACAAAGCCCAACTTGATGATTGTTTTGTTTCTATCATTACTTGGTAAGTTACTTCTTGATGTTAAAGTTATCAACCTCATATCAAGCAAGTCTGTTGCTTTTACCTTAAAATCATAAAACATGATTAGTCATTTTCATTATATGCTAATTGTTTGAATGTTCATACACAGAGTAGTTTTTCCCATTTGGTTTGGGATTGAGAATTAAGCTACATAGGCGTAACTAGTTTGATGAAATATCTAATATAGTTTTAGAGTAGTTTTTCCCATTTGGTTTGGGATTGAGAATTAAGGTACCTTGAGTCATTAATGTCTAATATCGATTGGTAATTTAGAGTTGTTAATTAATTTTGTTTTCATTGACGTTAGTCTCTTACTAATGCAAAATTGATTAAGATTTGTGATTGGATTTAGTTGTTTAATTAAACTTATTTTTACTAACGCTAATATTTTACATTAGTAAAATGACTAAGACTTATGAATTAAAATTAGTTATACCTACTTGACTTTCCTCAATTTGTAGAGATTAACTAATTAGGAATAATTTTTCGTAATTGCCATGTTTGTGGTTAATGACAAGGATAGTGATTCTTGACCCTCGATCCTAACCAAGATAGTTTTATTACTTCCATTTAGTCTCAATTGTTATTTTCTTTAATAGTTAGTTATGTTTTTCTTAGTTGATACTTGAATTTAATTTTCTTGCTTGAAATTCTATTTTCTTGTTGCTTGAGTTTTCCCTAAATTGCTTTCAAATCCTTCTTTCTTTCCATTGATCAATCTAATTATATCCTCCGTGAGAGGATGCTCTAGGCCTAAACTCTCGATTATTTCTTTTTCCTAAGATTTAAAGAACCTTCAAACTTTCTAAATTTGAGTGTGAGAGTTTGATATTTAGAATGTACTACAAGGACATGAAATCAAATTTGAGGATTTAAATTCTGAACACGAATTCTTACAAGCTAATATCCCTATGGACAACGCTACCCGCCTTCATCAAGATGATAGCCCACATCTAAATCCATCTACCATCGTCTTGTTGGCCATCTTCTTTATCTCACCACCACTCGTCCATATATTGTAACATCCTAATATTGATTAATCATGCCGCGGACATAATTAACCATTATTAGTTGTCACTACTTACTTTCATACATATTCATACATAATTTTTTTTTTTTTATAAAGTAGAGCCGTACTCTTTAAATACACAAAACTCGTTGTATATATTAAAATAAAACATTTACAATTGGTTTCTAAACAATATACATTGACCTGTGAAGTTTTGGTCGTTACATATACATAATACAATTAATATAGACTCTACTAATATACATTCCTATTTCTCCATATCATACATAGGGACTCAATATACACGTTGGAGAACTCTGATAAACTTTTAGGATAGGAGATACTTCGCTTGCTTTCCAAATGAGAACCTGCATCTGAAAAACATGAATATAATACGGGTGAGAATCCCAACCATTGGATTCTCAGTACGGTAAAAGCTCCGTAACCACATAAAGTAGCTAGCAGGATCACCAAGGCAATCCTACTCGTACACTCGGTTTTTCTTTAAACTTTCCTCTCTTAGTATCATATAAACTCTATCTTTCTAACTCTCAATTCTATTAGGGGAATATCATCTATGTCATCATATTCCTGCAATATATTTCTTTTATTTACTCAGAATTATTCCTATTACTAATCTTACCCTTCATAGCCTAGTACGTATTTTGTCATGCTTCTTTTATTCTTTTTTATATTTCTCACTGAATCTTTCCTAGGATCATTTTTATTCTAGCATCATCGTTCATATCATGTCATAGTCACATACTTCATAGACTAGGGCAAACACATACAATTCTCACAAACATTCACCATAAGCAGTTAGCAAATACAAATACATCTATTGCTATCACACAAGCAATCACAACCAATGTCAAACAAATGCACATGATGCATGTCTGTCCTACGGTCAATGAGCTCATTAGGTCGGTTATAGGGCCAACCCGACCTGGTCCGATAGCTAACCGTTGGACCACATGTTCCGGGAGCAAGCGGGACATAACCACCATCCTTGCATCTTATCCCAGACACGTCATTAATAATCCGGGAGCAAGCGGGACATAACCACCATCATTGCCTCTTATCCCAGATTCTTATTAATAATCCGGGAACAAGCGGGACATAACCACCATCCTTGCATCTTACCCCAGACTTTTACAAGCACCCGAGGTTTTTAGTTGTTTATAAACTCTTTAAAAGGGTTACCATCGGGGCATAATGCGTTACATGAGATGTAAAAGAAGGATTGGAAG
>JASCZI010091564.1:0-10889 GCA_036250425.1 Stylosanthes scabra | reverse complement strand
CATATCACTTGGTACACCCTGTCTTTTCTTAAATGGGGCAACCAGACTCATTTGGTACCCATCGCATCTTTTCAAACTTTTCATGGGGCAGCTAAACCGTCTAGCATCCATCGTCTTTATGTTGGGGCAACCATGTCACTTGGCACCCACTATCTTTTTTTTTCTTGAATGAGGCAACCATATTCATTTGATATTCATCTCCTCTTTCCAAATTTTCGTGGGGCAGCTAAACTGTCTAGTACCCATTATCATTTGTATTGGGGAAGCCATATTCATCTGGTACCCATTTCATCTTTTTAAATTTTCTTGAGGCATCCAAATTGTTTGGTACTCATTATTATTTTCACGGGACAGCTAATTCGTCTAGCACCCACTTTTGTTATATTGGGGCAATCATATCATCTAGTACCCAAACTAAAATAATCATGCTTGTTTTTTCATGGACAAATTTATATCAACTTCTTTGCCTTTTCATTTCTCAATAAAAAGACAAAGGGGGACAGCTATTGATACTCAAATTTGTCCATAATTTTTGTACATATTTTCAATACATAAAAAATAAAAAAATTTATATTATTGCAATACTAAAAAAAAGAATTGGTCAGTATTTCAACCCAACACTATACAAGATTCAGAATCAAAGCTAAAAAAAAAAGTGCTACTGGGCTTCAACTAAATTGTCAAATGCCAATTGCTCTGTGGCGTGTTTTTCGCTATCCTGCTCAATGGCTCAGCCCAATACTCCACAAAAACCAGAACAAGACTCAAAAGAGGCTTCAACAGCCACAAAACGAAGAAGCTTCAACAGAAATGACCAAACTCCAAAATATGCTCCGAATCATACTCCACTAAGGAATTTGCTACTAACCTGCAGACATTATCATGATTAAGATTAGGTGGAACAGTAGGAAAAGAAAAGATACAACGCACTGAAAAAAGAAAAACGTTATCTTGATGAAATTATTCGTTGAAGATGGGCAAAAGTATCATCACCCACTACTGGAAGTTATAAAGCGAACAACATATATGGGCTGGAAAGCACAGAAAAAAGGATGGAACCAATGCCTTTATGTTCTATAAATTTTGAAGAGCAACAGAGAAAAAAGGGATCAGCATTATTCAAAAAAAATATTCTCAAGAGAAAGAAGGAGAGTACTTGAAAAAAAATAAGAAACATTGAAATAACAAAATTTTAATAATAGAAAGATTTTCTAAAAAAGAGGACATCAGTTTACAGCTCTGGATATTGAAGATAAAAGGAGGGAAACACCTTAGCAAAAGGGGGGAGCTGACATCCATTGTTTTTGACAAACAAAAAACTCCGGTTGCTCCAACCTTCATAAACTTAGCAATGTCCTTTTTTTCGTGTTCTCCTTCAGGTAAACTCTATACTTGTTTTGGTTATATAACTCTGCATTAGTTTGAAATGATCATAGATGTACTATATATAAAGTAAAATAAACTGAAAAAAAGTGTAGTTTTTGCTTTGAGATTTAATAAAATACATATATATTACATAGAAAAGGATGAGTACTTGTAGATTGAATATAATTCTTTATTATCTTAAATGGAATTTTGTTCAAAACACAAGGATATGTGGTCTGAAAAGGTTGTCCTTAAAAAACAGTAAAATGCAATTATCAATAGCATTAGATGTTTATGGGAATTTGTAGCTTGAAATTTCTGAAATCAAACTGCAACCCGCAATAGTGTTGGTAATCCTTTTTTATTATCATTAACATTATTTTATAAATATAACCATTTACTCCACAATTATAAATATAACTCAATTAACATTATTATAATTAATTCACGTTTCTTTCTATTAACAAATAGGTACCATTGAACTAATTTTGAATTCTTATTACTTTTTCATATTGAAAAAGTAATAAGAGAGGTCTTAAGCTTTTTATCATCCTGGCGCCGAGCTATTTTTCCGAATCTATTCGAAATTTAATAGATTTCTAAAATAAAAAAATCTGAACATATTACCTCACGGGTTCAAATCCCGTCTCCGCAATAGTTTTTGATAAAAGCAAGAATTCAAGAAAAGAGCGAGTAGATACTATCACAGTCAACTCTAACAATTTTTAAAGAGGGGTTTTAATATTTCTTTTATTTTATTTACTTGTTCCTAAAACATAAAGTCAATATAATTATAATTTTAACTAATTAAACACAAAAATTATCATAAGTCTTTTCAAATTTAGTCTGTGATGGAAATTAAAAGAAATCAGAATATCGATTACATTACTTCTTTCTAATTTCTAATTTTTTTATGTCAAGTTTAATCATGAGTGTTGATTAAATTTGATTTTATAGCAAAATATAAGGTAATATTATTTTCAGAAAAATTTTAAAATTAGTGTATTAATCCTCGCCAAGAGCGTTGACGAGATTTAATTATCAAAACAATAAAAAATATATATTTTCATAAAAGACCAATAAAATCAAATTGAAAACTAATAATGAATTAAATGGTAACTGTTAAATGAACGGACGATATAGGGTGCTAATACCTTCCCTATTCGTAAACAACCCCCGAACCCGAACTTTGGCACCGCAGACCTTTTCTCATTTTGGCATCCGATCAGTCATTCCATTTTCATGGAAAAATTGATTGGTGGCGACTCCGAACTCAAATCATAATTCCCAAAAAAAATAAAACCGGCTATGGGAGTTCAATCTCATCCTGCTCCTTCTCGCTCGCGCCGCCCCGTGCGGGGACGTCGCGACAATTATCAACTTGGCTTACAAACAATAATATTCATATGTCTCTGAACAAGCATTTCAACCACTCATTACTCATTCAATTACGAACAAAAACATTTATATTTAAAAATAAAAATAGGATAAAATAAAACAATTCATGAATTGAGAATAAAGTAAAATATATATGAAGTCACGGAGAGAATAAAAAATAGATTAATACATGAATTAATATTAAATATTTGAATTGAAATTTGTAATTGAAAATTTAAAAAAGAACAATGGAAATATAGAATTAAGGACTATGAAAAATGTGGAGAGCCAAAAGTGAAAATGTAGGAGATTAAAATTGAAAAATTTTAGAGATTTTGCATAATTGCACTTGATTAAACTAGTTACACTTTTTTAAAGTATTAAGAAAAGAAAATTATTGAGTATTATCTATTGACCAATAAAATTATAGAAGTGAGACCGAGGAATAAAAAATTTGAAATCTTAATATTTATTTGAGATTGATTTTAAATTAATAACAAATTAGATTAGAAACTCGTGACATGCGCGGAAAAATACTTAAATTTTTTTATATATATATAAGATAGTTCATAAACATATTTGTATAAATTAACGTAAAAAGATATTTTGCATACCCAAGAACACTAATGTAACATATGCACCTTAAAATTCGGAAATATTTTTTTAAAAAAAAAAAAAAAACTTTTGAATGCAAATTTTCTCTCTTTAGATACAAGTTGATGCCTTTGAAGTCTGTTGATTCATTTCAACTCTCAAGGATGATCACAAATTTACAATCACGATCAAGTCGTTGTGGTACTTCTCCGTCCTTCGGCTGACAACTCTTCCATTCTCATACCTGCAGGTAAAATCCGCGCATCGAAATATCTATATTTTTTATAATATATAAATACCATAATTTATAAACATATCTGTATAATTATAGTAAAAACTTATTTTAATATTGTAATTATTAGTCATTATGTAATATAAGGAAGATAAATATTATTTTAAATAATTATGGCATGGCTATGTATTACATATCAATTAAAAAAAGTATATTTATTAGAATAACAAAGTAAATATGTACCTTCGTAGCTTCCTTGAAAACATTCAAAAGCAAATTTTCTTTTGTATTACTACTTTAGATGTTGTCTTTGAAGTCTATTGGTTGGTTCATTTTAAGGATGGATTTGGTAAAATTTTTTGACCAAGTGCTACTTTTCTAAAAAAAGCAGGAGGCATCTTTTTGCGTTGGTAATTCAAAAAGTCAAATAACTTTTGCTCTTAGCTTTTGAGAACTCTTACCTAGTAGCTTTTCAGAGCTAGTTCTGACTCTTCAAAAAATAACATGACAAATTAATCTTAAATTTTAATAAAAAGTCACGCTATATATATGATTCCTGTTTATTGAGAGTCAATTTTGAGATGTTTTATCAAATGATTATGTTATGGCTTTTCGAGAGCTGCTTTTTGAGAGCCACATCGTTACCGAACAAGTCCCTAAGGATTATCACAAATTTATTGTGGTACTTCCTCTTCGAGCCCATACCTGCAGAATCAACATGAATAAATTAAACAGATATAGTAAAATAATAAATTTCATGAATCTGTATATGTACGTAGAGTAATTCAAAAATATAAATCTATTTTCTAATAAATAATAAGAATAAATTGATTAAAAATATCTATGTATATATTACTATAGAGGGAAGAATAAGAATAAGAATAAGAATAAGAATGAGTCTATAGAGGAAGGTGAGATGTTTAGAGTTGAATAGATTTAGAACCTCTAGTATTAGAATAATAATGTTTTATGATTTGTAATGAATATTAAAAGAACGATTATATTTTTACTTAATTATTGTTTTAAAGGGGGTAATAATAGTGTTTTTTTTTTTTTGGGTAATAATAGTGTTTAAAATAGCATTAAGAATTCATAAAATAAAAATGAAGTGAATATGTTTGGCAAATGAGAAGACACAAGAGTTAGAGATTGAAGAAAATTGTGCCATGTTATGAATTTCACTAATGTGGTATAACCATAGAAGTCTTAGAGTGTGAATATGAATTAGAAGCTACTTGGTCTCTAAATTTATATATTATAAATAGATTTTTTTATTTATAAATTAAATAAATATTTTATATACCAAAATAAATAGTTTTATAAGAAAATTATCAAATTGTGCAACCTTACCAGTGCCGCGAACATTGATCATGACACTACACTGAGCCAGTCACACGGGTACTAGTCGTGTCACTAGACACAAAGAAATTGGGCCAGTCACGCGTGCACACGGCACTGGCTATTACTCCAATGACACAAACAGTAGTCGTGACATTGGTGGAATCCGGTGACACCAGTAGTGGTGGCGACACTGGTGGGAAAACATTAATTAATATTATACTTGAAATCACACAATTACTTGGAAGAATAATCATTTTCTGAATTTGTGTACCCATTAATTTTCATTTATTCATTTTTTTTTTCAATTGTACTTGTTATTTTATACTCTTTAATTTTTATAAAAAAAATTAGTTCCAAATATTTCACAAAACGGAATAAACAATAAAATATAAAAAAATTAATTCAGGTTTAGAAAAAATAATAATTAGATTGTTTGAATTATAAAATTTAAAATGTGGAAAGTTCAAATTATAAAAAATTATATTTATTTTATCTTTCAAATCGATTCAAACTGGACTATAAACACGTTTTTATTATATAATTAATTTTTTATGTCTAGAAACACGCTCGTTACCGGCGAATTTACCGGCGGATTTTGGGGCGGACGTTACCAAGGGAATTTGGGACGGATTTACCTGCGGATTTAGGATAAAAAAAATTTCCTAAAAAAATTACCGGTGGATTTTATTTTCCCTGGTAATTCCGTCGGTAAGTGATGGGCCCGATTTTTTCCTTTCACTGAGACCACACACTTAGCATGAAAAACCCACTCCTCTCTTCTTCAATGTGCCCCAAATCTCAAATCCAAAATCCCCCAAAATCTGTGTCACCCACCCACCTCGTCGTGCCACCCACCTCGTCGCGCCCTCTGTCGCCTCGCCACCCTTCTCCTCACACTCTCCCTCGTCGCGCCACCCTCCTCCTTGCTTATAAGTCACGAACCCTTATTGTTCCTTCGTTCACGTTGCCGCTGCTTGCCTTGAAGCCGCGACTAGTGCTGATTGCCTTTTCACCCCGCGGTCGTTGCTGCTAGCCTTCACGTCGCCGTCGCTCCTTTGTGCGTTTCTGTCACAGCTGTTGCTTGCATTTTCGTCTTCGTCGTTGCTTGCGTTTCGCATTCGCTATTTTTGTTTGTGGCTTGCAAAGGTATGATAGTATATACCTATGATTTGCTATACTGGTTAAAGTTGCTAAAGTAATTTCTCTTATTTATTTTTTGATTCATTTTGATTAGAAACCCTTAATTTCTCTTATTTTGTTGATTTCAAAACTAGTGAACAACACAAGGGCTTGTTACTACTACTTCAATATTCTCTCTGTATCCACATTCATGGCGTCTTCAGGTTCGGTCACCATTGCTTTCTATTCTTACAAAAACCTTGCTAAACAATTAGGTAGTTAATTTGGGAGTTGATATCAAATTCTTTTTATTCATTGAGAAATTAAGGATTTAGTTGGATTTGGAGCTGTTGTGCACACATATTCATTTGAGCAATAATAATTTTTAATAATTTGGCTCTGATCTACTTATTTCGTCTAGATGATGAGAACAATGACTGTGTTAATTATAATTGTTAGTTTTGTTTGTTCTTGATTGTTGCATTTTCTTGTTCCTGCTGCTGATGATGAAATTTTTTTGCTGGTTAGACAGTGTTTATATGATTGTTGCTATTCTTGTTCTTAGTTGTGTTTGATTTTTGCATTCTCTTGTTACCTTCTTTCTTTTTCATGAATTGCTTCCATTTTGACTCGTTCTTGCTGTTGATGATGCTAATGATGAAGTTTCTTGTGTGTTCAGCAGCTTACTACACTATATGTTTCGTGTAAAGCGACCTGCGAAGGAGTGTTTGTAGAAGAAGACACTTAGAGCATAATCAGCAACAACAACAGCTTGTTTCTCAAGAAGAATAAGAACATAGATTCCTATGCCCCAATCGATATCGCAGCTGACTCCACAATGAACACAGATCGGTATAGGCTTTGTGAATACTCATCTTGTTTAATTAATTGCATTATACTGTCTAATGTTGAATGAATATTAACCAGATTAGATTTGATAGTGACCAGTGAGGTGGCTTGCATTTGTTTGTGTTCTGTTGTACAGTTTGATTTAGGATTGAATGAATATACAGTATTTTTAAAATTAGGCGACTGCGAAATTATGGATCATCTACGCCATTTTGGTGGTTTTTATGGATCTTTATGGGAGGGGTTTAAAACCTTGATTTGCTAATAAATAATGAGTTCATTGATTTGCAGGTTTGTGTTTTCTTGGTGGAATAATGGTGACCGTTGCTTTGCTAGCCTTGTCAGCTAGCTTCATTTAGGTTGTTTTTAATTTGTCTCCTTATTCATTTCTTAATGAAGCTTTTTGTTTTTGTTAAATCTATTCTTCTTGTTTTTTACGATGGTTTGATGAGTTCTTAAATCTCCCAATCATGATCCATCAAATGAATGATGAAGCTTTTTGTCCTTTGCATGTTTTTCCTTTTATATATGTATCTGATATGTTATATATATATAGGTGAAGGGGCATTATTTTTAATGCCTCATTATTCTCTTTTCAATTTTGCCAATGTTACTGGAGAATTATCGACGGATTTTCACCTGGCAATATTTTCTGTATTTCTTTTTTTTAAAAAAAATTAATGTTACCGAGAAAATTACCGATGAATTTTTTCTGCCGATAATACTAAAACTGAATTGGCCACCAAAATTACCGGTGGTAACTATTTACCGGCGAGGTTTTTACCGGCAAAAAAAATTCGTCGGTAACGAACGCATTTCTTGTAGTGATATGTACTTGAACATATTCTAATATTGTTTTTGTTCGAGAATTTGAACACTTATAAAAAAAAAATTTTAATTTTTTTTTTACCATTGTATAAATGGCGGAGCTTGATGGCCCCAAAACTAAAAAAATTTATGTACAAAATCCTTTAATTTTTATATTAGCCGTAATTTTTTTTAGTTTTCCTCGTATATTATGTTTTGTATATGACTCCCTCCAATCATATAGTCTAGCTTCATCTCATGCAATAAAATAAAATTTTCTTGAAAAGATTAAATTTTTATTGTTTTTCTTTTATTCCATTTTATCAAATATTTGGAATTAATTTTTTTTATAAAAATTAAAGAGTATAAAATTAATAAGTACAATTGGAAAAAAAAGGAATACATGAAAAATTATAGGTACAAAAATCTGGTTATATCTTCTATGTAATTATGTGATTTCAAGTATAATTAATATTTTTCCACCCATGTCGCGACCACTGCTTGTGTCACTGGAGTAAGAGTATTAGCCACTGCCGCGTGCATGCGTGATTATCCCAATTTTTTCGTGTCCAGTGACGCGACCAGTCCCCGCTTGACTAGCTCAGTTTAGTGCCACGACCAATGCTCGCGGCACTGATAAGGTTGCATAATTTAGTAATTTTTCATAAAATTATTTATTTTGGTAAAATAAAATATTTATTTTATTTATAAATAAAAAATCCTATTATAAATAGATATGGGAAATAGAATTATAAAAAAGTCATTTAAAGATATAAATAAAATAAGTGGGGCAACTAATTATTTTAAGAGGGATAAATATATATTATTTAAATTTTTCTTAAAACATTTTAAAACTTCAGTGGGGAAAATGCCCCCTCACACTAGTACTTGCGTCCGTTCATCCTTGCCAGCAAATCCATTTCATAATCCAAGAACGTAATAAATCTGGTCCACATGGCCCAAAAGGGGAAGAAAGCTCCTCTCGAAGTGGAAGCAAGGCATGATAGAGAGCCCATGCTTTGTTCCTCAGGTTAAGTGGGCATAAAAAAACACAACACAACCTCCTTCTAATGAGATTTGAGTGGCAAAACTCACGGTCTTTAAAGCCGAAAGAAAATTTTAAGATAGAGTATATATGACATGATGCTCTCCACTAGTAGCGTTCATAACCCTACTATGAGAAGAAAGCACTATGTGATAAAAGATTGAAGATGCAATCGGAGTGATTTGAATTTCTGATTATACTTTAGGGTTTTAATGTGTCCTTTTGGATTTTAATGTGCCTTGCTAGGGTTTTGAGGAGTAATTAGAAACTATCGTTGATTACGCAGGTAGTGCTCAAGGGAGAAGACGAGCTGCTATGGTTGCTACGAAATGCAGAATTTGAATTGTTTCCAAAATTTGAATGTAGAACTGGTTGAGTAAAATTAGGAGACATCTCATAGGGTGGCTAACCAGCAGTTATTGGTGGGTTAAATGGCGGTTGCATAATTCTAGGATGAGAATTATGGATATTTCCACCTTTACCACCATTAGCATTTTGATTCCCAGATTCTTTTCTAATATCTTCTGAATTCTGCCTAACATTTTCAATATGTGAAGAATTTTGAACAGAATTTTGAGCATTATTTGCAATAGATCGTGATGAATCAGAATCAACATTTGCATTTGAATTAGACATTTGTAAAATTATTTCACTACGCAAATGCATACATATCCCAAATCAAACAACTTCAAAATCTAAAGTTCTTCAAACAGAATTTAAATTTGCATGCAAATTTCAAACAAACCAATTCAATTTTTTTTTTAAATTGTTCAAACAAAATTCAATTTTGACACTTTTCAATACAACAGGCGTGCCAATTTGTTATACCAATTTTATGATTTTTGAAATACAACCTTAGATTCAAATTCTAATATCTGAGAGCAGAATCAAACTCTTCTATTTATGAGTACCAGTCAATGAAGTGCATCAAAATCACAAGTTTGAAGAAAATTATAATTAAAAAGAAAACAAAGTACTCAATTGTAAATTGTTAGAAATTATAAATGAACATAAAATGAGAAGATGAAAAGAATCCTAAATTCAGAAATGTAAAGTTACAGAATTGAAACTTGTAAAGTTACAGAAAGTCGCTGGGATGTGTAAGAGTATAAGTGTGTTTCTGAAAGCAAAATTCCAATCCCGAAAAAATCAACTTAGGCTATATTTATAAATTAATCTGACCAATATCCTTTGCCACGTGTACACACAGTTTTTTTCTAAGAAAATAACTACTCTCGCCAAAGAGTTGCCAAACTGCTTTCTTCTTTCAAATCTTTCGAAACCATTTTAATGTCTTGTGGCATTGGATATATCTCTTCCCATAAAAGATGCACTTATATCGAAATCGAAAATATTACTTTTCATATAAAAAAATATTATTTTCGATATAACACTTAGTTTTTTTTTTATCGTACAAATTAGATCATCATCTTATTTATTCATTTTATTACTCTAAAGAAATAAAATAAAAGATAAAAAAAAACAATTTTAATGAACAAAAGTAATGATAAGAGACAAGAGATTCAAAAGACAAAAATATTTTAAAAGATTAAAAGCTGTTGTATTTTTATCATTCAAAATTTTCATAATGATCTGTTTCAAGCTTTTTCAGCATTATTTTGATAGTTTATTTTTATGAATAAAATAAATCTATATATATTTTTTGAGACACTAAAAGGAGGCAAACCCGGAAAAAGGCATTTTACATGCCTGAAATGCAACCCTATCCTCCTCTTACTGTTACTGAAATGCTGAATGCAACCCAAATTGCAACTTGTTAATCTCCATTGCCATGTTCAACATCGCAACTGCATTCTCCATGAATTCGAGGTCCATGTTGAGGTATGCCCTTCCTCTTCATGCTCCTTATCCTCCTCTTAGCCGCTTCGCTGTCTTTCTCTGTTCTCTTTCTCGGCCCCCATCCCCTCGCCATGTTGATGAAGCTGTTGATTCCTTCACTCGCATGCTCTCTATGCGTCCTACTCCTTCCATCATCCAATTTAACAAGATTTTGGGATCTCTTGCCAAGGCCAACCATTTCCCCACCGCCATTCCCCTTTTTCACCAATTGCAACTCACCCCAATCACTCCTGACTTGTTTACTTTGACCATCTTAATGAATTGTTGTTGCGCCATGGGTCGTATCACGCTCGCTTTCTC
>JASCZI010091563.1:11732-23407 GCA_036250425.1 Stylosanthes scabra | reverse complement strand
TATATATATATATATATATATATATATATATATATATATATATATATATATATATATATATATATATACACATACAAAAACTGGCTAGACTATTAATAATAGAAACATTTAAATGAATCGCATAATTGGTAACACTTAAACACAAAATATTAAAGTACTTTATTGATTTTTATAGTTTCTTTAAATTTTCAAGTTTATCTTTTTATAAAAAAAAGGTATAAAAAAAAGTATATTCATATTTCATAATGGAATAATCTTCTATTATAGTTAATTTTTTTATAATAGAAACATAATTAAAATTGTTAATATAGTACATGAATCTAATCGAAAAAAAAATACATAGAGATTTAGTTAAAATTTTGATAAAATTATATATAAAGACCAACGCACTAATCTAGTGAAAGATATATGAAATGTAGGCACTATTGTATATATATATAATCACAGTTTCTTATGTTTTTGCTTCGGCTTAAAAAAAAGTACTTTCTCAATTGGTACACAAACAAACTAATAACTAGCCCAGTAATAATAAAATCATTTAAATGTATTGCGTAATTGGTAAAACCTGAATACAAGAAGTAAAATTTTGAATTTGATATTATAATTTTGTCAAATTTTTAATTTAGTCTCTATTTTTTTTCTCTTTCATTTAAGTCTTTGCATATATCAAATTTTGTAATTAATTAAATTCCTATAGTAACAAAAACGTTGGATATAATAGAATATTATTTTATATCAGGATATATTCATTTAGTGCTTGTGTCCATTGAACGAGTTTATTTAATTTTTTATAACAAAAAAATTTATTATTTTTAAAGCTTTTCTATGACCAATGTTATGGAACCAACGTCGTTAGAGAACCAATAATTAAGTTATTATTCAAAATTTATATAAGTTATCATTCGTAACTCATATATTAATGATTAAAATATTATTTAAAATTTATATGAGTTATCATCCATAACTTATATTGGCTCTCTATTGATCATAATATGTTAGATCCCTACTCTTTTTCATTTCTTATATATTTAACTTTTTTTTTAATAAAAACTTAATTATAAAATATGATATGATGTAAGGATGTAATTGAATAAAAAAAATTGTACAAAGAACTAATTAAAAACTATGAGAAACTATAAGTAGCAACGTACTAATTAATAAGCCATACAAAAATTCAAAATAACAAAATCCAAAGCAAAGATTAATAGTTCTTTTAGTAGTTCATTCCTGTCATGGCAATTGTAATCTACATAAATCCACACCCATATTTAGTTATTCCTTACATGCAAAGTCATTATTACTACATTAATTACCTCATCCTAAGATTACCTTCCTAAAATCAAATAGAAATGTTTATTTAATTGAAGAATTTCTTCACGGATGAAGAAGCATCCTAATGATAATATTGTAGAGAAAAAACTTGCAAGAAATCAACCATGGTTCGCTTTGACTCCACAGAAGATCCAGGGGCAAATATCACTGTAACCAAGGAAGAATTCAACCTCTTCCACAACATCGACCGCCAGCTCTTCACCCGGTTGGTGGTGGGTCTCCGCCGTGACACCAGTGAATCCACCCACGTGATCTCATTCATCATGTGGCTTGAGAGGAAGTGCAAAGACTTCAAGATTGTTACCAACCTCCTCACCTGGCCAGACAATCTGCTGAACGATTTGGCCGATGAGGCAAAACTCGCTTTGAGATGCGTTGAGAGTCCTCAGTACCCTTTCACCCATGACAAGTTCTTGCCTCTCATCCACAACGTCACACGTGGAACGATCTCACTGCTCTACCTCTATGAAAACCGCATGGAGGTCATCCCTGGTGTCACGAAGCTACTGAACGATGTTAGCTTGAGGTGTTTCACGGACATAATTCAGCACGTGCAGTATGAGAATGCACGAAACGCCATGATTTCGAATGTTGCTTATATGCAGCAGCAGCAGCAGCCGCCGCCGCCGCCGCTGTCACAGATGATGTACTATGCTCCTTCTGCTACTGCTGCAACGAATCCGAGCCCACACTGGGTTGCTGGCAGTTCTTCTAGCTCTTTGATTGGGACCTCGCAGGATGAGTTCAATGAAGAATTCAAAGAGATCGTGATGAAGATGCAGCTGCGCAGCACTGCTTTTGCTAACGAGATGAGAGAGGTGCCTCCGGCTGATGATGGGACCATCTTCATGACATTCTCCAAAGGATACCCCATTTCTGAAGCTGAAATTCGTGACTTCTTTGCAAGGTTATTGTTTTTATATATAATAACGTTCACGAAAAATTTCAAAAACATCCGCAACTTTTAATTTAATTCAATTTTATCCCCAATAATTTTTATTGGTTTCAATTATATCCCTCATCATGAATAAAATTGAATCAAACTAAATATTAAGAATATTTTTAAAATTTTTTACAAATATTAAAGATATAAACAATATTTTACCCTATATATTACTATTGTGTATAGAAATTTAACTAAAGAGTCAAAAAGATTTTTTTTTTTTAATATTATAGCTAACTTTTTAAAATCTAATATTTTTTCTGTAAATTCTAAATCTCTAAATTTTAAACTGTAAATTCCAAATCTTTAGATCTAAAAACTAAAACTTGAATGCTCAAAAAATATGAAAGTTTTTTACAATTTTTTTTTATAAAAATGGTTGCATCATTAAAAGTTTATTTCCCTGTATTTTTTTCTTAGGCACACACTAGTCGTTGGCATGAGAAATTATTATTTAGTTACTCTAACAATCTGGTGCCATAATATATCATGATCTTCCACCCCTTGTCAACTTTTGATTCTGATTCTTGGACTTATTGGATTATAGATTTTCGTGAAATTTTTAAATATTGTGTTATATATATTTTTTTGACTATTTTGTGTTATATATATGATTGAGAAAAAATATAATTAAAGTAAAAAAAATTATTAAATTAGTGGATGAAAATTATTATTATTATTATTGTTATTATTGGACAATGCTACATGTATCATTGTATATTTCTGTATACCTTATTTACAAAATGAAAAATGTAAACATTAGCACATAATTAAATTTTATTTTTCTGTGCTGATTTTTACATTTTTTCGTGTTGTAAATGGTGTGTACGGAGATGTACAGAGATTTACGTAAATTAATTCTTTATTTTTATTATTATTATTATTATTATTATTATTGTAAAATTTAGTTTTTTTCTTCCACAAGGAAGGATATATCTTCACTAATTTTATTAATTAGCACTAATCAATTCTTTTGGAATTTCCATTAAATTCCACAGGCCAGCATGGATCTAACAATTTGGTTTGAAAAAAATCTAAATAATCATCAATTTTAATTTATCTTAGCCATTGTTTTTAACTCCTTATACCTTTATTTATTGTTTGACATCATACTTTAATCAACACTTATCAATGTTAATGGTTAAATGATGGCTAAAATAAATTAAAAATGATGATTATGTAGCATTTCTCGTATATAATATATAAAACGATGAATTTGATAGTTGATTTTTTTTATACATTACATTTTTATTTTCCAAAATATGCTTCATCATTTATCATGTTATTAGTATTTTTCTTTTGGATTTACATACATACGTTCTTTGCATTTTAACAGAACACAAGGAGACATAATTGAATCACTTCATATGCAAGATGTGCAATCAGTGGCGGAGCAACCATTGTTTGCTCGCATGGTGGTTCGACCTGATGCCATGAGCAAGATTGATGCGTTCCTTGAAGGTGGACGTAAAGTGAAATTCACCATCAATGGCAAGCATGTTTGGGCTAGACGGTACGTTCGCAAGGGGAATAAGTCTCGAGGTAATTCTGGACCATCTTCACCATCTTCTGCAACTGGTGGCACACCATTTTGATCATTTGACTTGATCTTGGTGTTTTCTTGTTGTATTTCCAAACACAAATAAATAACCCACAGGGTTCATATCATCCGTGGCGTCAAAATAAATTTTCCTGTTTAAATGCTGGAATTTATCCAGCCGTTATGCTTGTTTCAAGGATAAAACTTTGTTGGCCTAATTATATGTTTCTGAATTTTCAAGCATATTTTCAAAGTTTATATTTAAATTAGTTCTTATTTGCGTTTTGTTAGTTTTTACATAAGTTAATCTTTCGACTATTTTTTGTTAACGTGGTGACGTGAAATATATTAATATAGATAGACGGTTAATTAGTCCCATGTGTCAAGATATTATTTGACCACATATAACTGGACGATGACATACATATTATTTAGTTACCTATAGCGTTTAAAACAGGGTTTGTCTACATTCATGTCACAACATAATCTACATTTCACAACATGATATCTGCTCTTTTTTACCTATCTATTAATCTATCTATCTATTATCAATATATCAAAGATAATTAGTTTAAATATGTAGGATTTAATTTTCTCCCTAACTATATCAACACCATTAGTAACTCACTGATGGTTTGGCCGAAGTAAAGACCACATCGCTGCCGCTGCAGGTAGCCGTCGATACAAAGGGCAAGTGTAGTAGTTTAGGTTATCAGTTGATTGATAAATGTTCAATTTCATTACTTAAAAAATGTCTAAATTAATTAGATAATGAATTGTATGAGTATATAGCATTTAATTTTAATATATTGATAACGTAAATATTGTTACATGTTGTTATAATCACATTTATTTTTTGGAAAATCATTCATATGACAAATGAAAAAGTAATTTTTTTACAAGACAATAACTTAAATTTAAAAACATATTTAAAAATAATATTTAATTATTTTGAAAATAATGGGAGCAAAAGCATTGTAAATGATTTTTTTTATAATTTTATATTAATATACTTCTAGGTCTTGTTTTTTGTTTTCTATTACTTGTATATATCGATGTCTAATAAAATTTATTTCATAATATTTTAAATTTTTTATCACTTCTACAATTTTTTTTTTTAGATTCGTGACTCGCTACTAGCCATATGTAGTAAGTAAGAAGAGTAGAAAGAAGGAAGAATGTGGCAGTTACTAGTAAACGGAACTACATAAATAGAGCTCATTTCTATGAGTATATATAATAATAGAAACTTTTAACTTTTTTATGTGATCAATGTATTAGAAATATACAAAAATTGTCTTTTAATAATTGTTTGTAAAATATTTTTTATAATATTTTTAAAATATCTTTAGGACACAAGATAATATATATATATATATATATATATATATATATACAAACTAGCTAGACAATTAATAATAAAATCATTTAAATGAATCGCATAATTGGCAACGCTTAAACACAAAAAATTAAGGAATTTTATTGATTTTTATAGTTTCTTTAAATTTTCAAGTTTATCTTTTTAGTTAACTCGTTAAATTTTTAATATGGTCGTATATATTTTTTTTCAATTAGATTCATTTATTATATAAAATTTTTTATTTAAGTAGTTTCTATATTGATAAAAATATTATATATAATAAAATATTTTGTTATATCAAATATTTTCATTTAGGATATGTGCGTGTATAGGAAAGGTATATTCATTTTTATAATGGAATAATATTCTATTATATTTAATTTAATGTTTTGTACAATAGAAACATAATTAAAAATTTTACTATAGTGTATGAATTTAATTGAAAAGAAAAAATAGATAGAGATGTAGTTAAAAATTCGATAAAATTATATATAAAGACCAACGCACTAATCTAGTCATACAAAAAAATGAAAATAACAAAATTCAAATCAACATGGATTAATTCTTCTTCCAATTATTCATTCCTGTTATAGCATATGTAATCTACATAAATTCACACCCATATTTAGATATCCTGAAAAGTCATTATATTATTGAAAGCAAGTCTCTTCCATCAACAATAGTAAATTTTGGAGTTTCATACTCCGAATTTATCTAACCTGTTTCTTATATTATTACTGTAGTAATTCAAGGAATTCAATGAAGAATTTCGTACATGAATGAAAAGTTTATTCGTCCTGATAAAATCTAACTCAAATTAGTGTAGATAAGAAGCTACCAAGCAAACAACTTGGTTCCCTATCTCCCTTCTAATAAAGACACACGTTCTAAATTCACTGTAACTTATATCATAATATCTATTAGAAAGGAAAAGAGTATATAATGAAAAAAGATTTTATGTATTATGATTTATCAGAAACAAATTACAATGTACGATTATTTATAGATAAAGAGAATCCTAATAATAATATCTAAGATCCTAAATTAATGAATAATTTATTTAAATTCAAAATATCTTAACAACCTACTTATTTAAATCCAAAATATCTTAATATTGACCAAATTACTGAAAGGAAGGAGATGCAGACAAAACACAGAGAGATCGAAAATGGAGTGTAGACGATACTGCCATAACGAGTGCAGAATGTCGCTGTCATAACGAGGCACAGGATGGAACTGCCATAGCGAGTGCAGGATGGAACTGTCACAAGGAGTCTGACGAAAAACTGCCAAGATGGAGACGAAACTCCCACAAAAAGACAGGAAAAACTCTCAGAACGAGAACACAAATATACCACAACAAGTGAAAACAACAATATCGGAGCAAGGAAAAAACGACACTATATGAAAATAGCGTTTAAACATAAATCTAGAAAATTTTTAAGAAAAATATCATTGATGATTCTCCATAAAAAAAATCTAGAAAGAACCAAAACTCTTATGCCATATTAGAAAGAAAAAAAATACACAATAAAAAAAGATTTTTTGTATTATGATTGATTAAAAATAGATTTTAATGTACGATTATTTATAGGTAAAGAGAACCCTAAAAATAATAATTAAAATTCTAAACTAATAAAATATATCATAATAACTTATTTAAATTCAAAATATCTTAACAATCTACTTACTTAAATCAAAAATATCTTAACAATATAGATTCTCCTTTTACTTTCATTCTCTCTTCTTTCAAAGTTATTTCTTCACTTTCATATCTGAGACTATTACGCATACCATGATTCGTATATGCAATAATTGTTTTACAATAAATAATTATTTTACAATAAATTTTTAAGAGCTAAATGTTTACTCTTGTTATATTAACCTATATGAATAGTAAATATTAATTTTATTCTCAATCTTTTCAATTTATTTTAATTTTTCCGTTAATGGTTGATTTCAATTTTATTATTAACTTTTTAATATATTTCCATTATACTATTAGATATGATGTGGTAATTTTATGCTCGCATAACACAGACACATCAGCATAAGATTATTATAGTCATCTTATTCGTTAACACCGATGTTACTAAAGGATATAATGAAATTATTTATAAAACATAAGAGATAAAATTAAAACAAATTAAACATCAATAATTTTTTTTAACTTTACAAAAACATTATACAAAAATTATTTTATTTTTAATTTATTGGATGATGCTATTCACACATTAATATATAGTATATATTAAAATATAAACATATATTAAAAATAATAAAAAATATATATTCATATATAAATATATGGTGACTGATTTTTTATGACTAATTTTGGTATAATAGAATTGTTGTTCTCGATTACGTGCATAAAGAAGTAGTCCTTCAATTTCAAAAATCCAAAATTGATAAAATACAGATAAGATGAATAGACTGTTCATAGTTATTCATATCTATGATAGCAAATGTATTCTACATGAATCTCACATCCATATTAGTCATCCCGTATATGGAAAATCATTAATACCATAGCATAAGAGTTAATTCTTCAGATTATTTTCCAAATATACTTCTAGGTCTTTTTTTTTTAATACTTGTATATATTATTAATGATCTCTAACAAAATTTATTCTACTATATTTTTTTCCTTTTACTAAATTGTTTTTTAGATACGTCACTCGCTATACTAGCCATGTATAAGAAGAAGAGTGGAAATAATCTAGAAGAATGTGGTAATTACCAGTAAAGGAGCTATATAAATAGAGCTCATTTTTTATAGTATAAATAATAAAAATATATATTAAGTTTTTTATATGGTCAATGTATTAGAAACATATAAAAATTATCTTTCAATAATTTTTTATAAAATATTTTCTTTTATAATATTTTTAAAATGTCTTTAGAAACAACATATCAAAATAAAATTTAAGAATGTTGAAGAGAGCTCAGAACTTTTGACTCAACTATATCTCACATTTGCACATTCTCTCAAATATTCCTCTGAGTCTTGTATTCTTTTGTGTTTTGAAAATCGAATCAAATGGGTCAATTTAATGAATTAACTGGAAATCAATCTAATAATCTGTTCTGTTATAGCTGGTGGCACACCATTTTGATCATTTGAGTTGATCTTGGTGTTTTGTTGTATCTCCAAACCCAAATAAATAAACTACAGGATTCATATAATCCGTGAACTATAAGAAATGCATTCCATACCGTCGGATTTATAGTAAGATTTTGGCACAAAAATTGATGGTATAATTGCTACCGTCGAAAATATTCTGACAATAAAAACCTCACCGATAATTCAATATCGCCAGATTCTAAATTTCGACGGTAATTTGTTTTTTCGACGGATTAAAATGATGGAAAAATTCGACGGTAATGTTAACACTAGTTTTCTTCATCCCGCCAGAATGTACTATCGAAATTTTCCGATGGTAAATCCCTTGGTAACGGCGACTTTTTTAAAAATACCGTCTACAAGTTCCGACGGTAATACAGGCAGAGGCTAAAATTTTTATTTGAATTTAATCAATCCCCAACAGTAAACAAAACCTGCTTTATCATGCAAAATAACCCAAATTCAAATGCAAAGATCCAGAAAATGTATCCACAGATGTATTTAGTTCAAGCATCTAAAGTAAAACCCAAATAAAAAGTGTAAACAACACATAAGTTTAACAAAAATAAAAAAGAAATCCGAACTAATCTAAGGATCCTCGTAGTCGTCTGTGTCCTCGTCATCGTCGACCTAGGCTCGCGGTGGAGCTGGTGCAGATAGATGAAGAGCTAGCTCCTACAGCGCCGCTACCTCCCGCACGCATCTACTCATAGTACTCAGCCATTTGCCGCCTTAGATTCTGTGCAAGCTTCAACTCCTCTGTCATGCGCTGCCTCAGCTCCTCCGTCGCAACATTCTTTACTTTAAGCTCGGCAACGACAGCCTGGTTATGCTCATCAGATTCTTGCAGCTGCCGACCCATGTCTTGGAGGTTCTGGTTCAACAAATGAATTTGCTCGCGCAGGTTGATCTCGTCAGTTCCAGCAATGGAGCTAGGGCTAGTGGCCGATACTGCAGAGCCCTTGAATGATGAGGTGTGCAGTGTGGAAGCAAAGAATTCACCGACCCCATATAAAGTTGCCCACTTATCAAAAAGACTTTTGGGTGAGATTTGATTCAGACTTAATGCTCATCATTCGAACACACGCAGACAACTTCGAGTGAGCACATCCCTCTTATAGAGGTTGTGCAGCAGACTCTAGATGGTTGTAAAACCTAGCGGCGTCCGGGTTAGGGTCCTCGTCCTCAAGGTTTTTAGTGCTATTGGTGGATCCTACTGCATCGAATATCATCTTATTATATCTCTCATGATTATCCTCCCAGTTCAAATCTTCCAGATTCACAATAGTTGTGGAATTAACCCGCCTTTCCTGCAGTTGATCCCTCCTCGCACGTGATTTAAATCGATTAATACCTTCCACATCAACTTCCCCATGTTCGGTCCACACCTAATACCTAGGATTGAACCCATTATGATACAAGTGAAGGGTTAACTCCGAAGAATCTAGGAACTTAGTCAATCGACACTTATAGCGCGGACACCTGAAAACCCCTTCTGACTTAAATGGCTCTATGTTGAAGACATGTGCAACAAATTGGTCCACACCATCAAAGTACTCAGGTTTTATACCCCCTCCCTCTGACCATTATCCCTATCATACATCCACTGGTGATGACTTGGTATCATTATTGTGCCCCTTTAAACCCTAAACATAAATCAAGAAATCACCCTTCCAACACGTCAAAAGCAACCAACAACAAAATCACCATTCCAACACGTCACAAGCAACCAACAACAACAATAATATAAAAATTTCATTCAACTCGCAACAAAAAATAAAACTTATTTATTTTATACAATTTAGACAAGTCAGAAAATTCATTATTCCATAATTAAACATGTTCCTTCCATTATAAAAGTTGTAGGTGGTACTTTATTAGTAAATGTACTTTATGATGCCTAAAACATATTACTGCTTAGTGCTTACAATAAATAAAGCATGTGTGTTTTATTATTTATATACCTGTAGTTTGAACATTGAACAATAATAATGTTTTTTTTACATTGAGTAGAGAAATTCGCACTTATATAAAGATCCAATAGTAATAGTATTTATGTATGATAAGTGTCAGCTCTAAAAAATTTAACATAAATCCTTTATTCTTCAATGAATTAACATGTGTCATCATTTTAATGCATTTCATAATACACCATTAGATAGAGGACCATATAAAAAAATAAGATAATATTTTGGGATAAAAATTAAATTTCAACCATTAAATTTACAAGAAGAATATAAAGTTTAAAAGGAATTTTACCATAAAAAATACTTTTGGATTTCAAATATAAAATTTGAAATATTATGTTTTCAAAATGAAAGAAAAATAAAAATCCACACTATATAAAGATCAAATAGTAATAGTCTTTATGCATGGCAAGTGTCTAGCTCTAAAAAATTTAACACAAATCATTCATTCTTCAATGAATTGACATGTGTCATCACCTTAGCGCATTTCATAATACTCTGTTAGATGGAGGACCATATAAAAAAATAAGATAATATTTTGGGTAAAAATTAAATTTCAACCATTAAATTTACAAGAAAGAATATAAAGTTTAAAAGGAATTTTATCATAAAAAATGTTTTTGCTATTAATTAAATTTTTTTGTATTTTTATTAAACTAATAAGTGTATAACTAAGTTTTTTTTTTTTTTATCAAATATAAGTTAGTTAATTGACAAATTGTCTAATTTAGTGAGTTGATAAAAAATATTATGACATAGTGATTACAAAATGATTTAGTAACTTAAAAAAAAATTATAGAAAAAGAAATAACATTTTTTCAATTTAGGTTTTGTAAAAGGAGAATATAGAAAACAAGACGTAACAAGTCTATTACCAACCTTAAATATTTTACTTTTTTAGACAATATCTTAAATAAAATTTAAAATAGATATAAATATCGATTTAACACTCTGCATAATGAACGAAAAATACTCTAGCAGATTATGATAAGATGAATGCCGCAGAGATTATGCAGAACAGTGAATAATAATGAAGTATGTGTGTGTGAATACTGAATAGTATAAACGAATCAGTTTGAGACTAACAAGAATCCCTTTTCGAGTGATGGATTTCCCGTGCTTTTATAAGTTCACCAAGCGTATGCGTATCAATTCACGTACCACAATCTTGTTAGTTGTCACAAGATTTAAAATATGCGTAACTCCCTTCTATCACTCCCGCCAATTTATTTAACAGAAGGTTTAAGAGTGAGTTTGGTAAAAAAAAATTTATTAAGTGCTTATTCTCTAAAAAAGAAATCATTTTTTTTGTGTTTGATAACTTAAAAAGTCTGAAGCAAAAGAGTCGGGATGCTTTTACCTTTTAAGAGTTCTAATTGAATAGTTTTTCAAAGTTAGCTCTGGCTTTT
>JASCZI010091561.1:0-23095 GCA_036250425.1 Stylosanthes scabra | reverse complement strand
AAAATTTTATATATATATATATATATATATATATATATATATATATATATATATATATATATTTCCACTATACTAAGTGCATATAAAAAATCAGATACTAAATTAACCATTTATAAAAAATACATATTGAAATATAAAATATATATGAAAAATACCTAAAGAAATATATATAAATACATATTGAAGGATTTGATAGTTAATTTTTAGCATACATATAATTTTTTTTATGAATTATATAATAAATGGTATTTTTACAAATTTATCATATTTCAATTCTTATTATATATGTAATAGATAATACACTTCTATCCAAACTAAAATTTTTTGTTTACTATACTACTTTATATAAACTTTCTTCAATGTTTCAACTTAATTCATACCCTGGTTTAATTGTTTTTTTACTTTCTAATAATTCCGAGGCACATTAACATATGTCCCAAGAATATATATTTTACTATAAGTTAATGAAAAAATAAATATTTTGTATTTTCTATACATTGTATACATAAAAAGTTTTAAAAAAATATTTTATCCCAATAAATAAATATATATGATTTAGCTAACATGTGCCCTTATCATTAATAAAAGGTTTTAAATATTTATATTTAATAAATACAAAATAAATGCATTATTGAAATTTTAAAATTTGTTTATTTTCAATGAAAATTTTCTTCATTTATAATTTTAAATGTGTGCCTAAGCACACAAAATAAATAAAATCATATATATATATATATATATATATATATATGAGTTGTGATAGAGAAAACTAAAACTTAAACCTAATTATAGGCCTAATATCTAAAAGGATAAAAAATTCAATTATAAATATTTTTAAAAATATTAAAAATGTAAAAATATATAAATTCTTCTAAGTAAAATTAGGTTGATAATTAGGCTTAAATTTTAGGCCTCCCAATCATTTATTTATATATATATTGCCTGGAAAAAAAAAATGTCGCACAAAGAATTATATTAACAAGGACACATGCATGTGAAGGGGACACAAAGAATTGTATTAATTTTGAATGCCCAAGTGGTTGTCCTTTGATTGGTTATTAATTAATTACAGTCATTTTTTTAATACTATATGTTGAAGCCATAGTGAAAGTTGTATTTTGTAGTGATGTGGTCCTTTGGTAATATAGAATTTGCATTGTGAAAAGCAAATTAAACTCCTCTATTTCGGAGGCTTTAGCCTTTCCATTGGGAATACCGAATACATATTGTATCTGAGTTCTCAACTTTTTGTTTTTTTTTGTGTGCTTATTTTAGAAAAATCAAATAGTTTTCTAATATATATATATATATATATATATATATATATAATAAGGGATATTCATAAAGAAATATCCCTTATTATACTAAAAAATAATACATCACGTATCAAATACGGCCATCAAATATTTATACATTAATATACCAAAAACTTTAAAAAATGAATGTTTTCTATTGAATCCTAAATTACTCTTAGAGAAAATTAAACAAGATTCTAAGAGTATACTCGCCGGTTATCAGGTAAAGGAAAAATAATGCTGTGTAGAGAAAGGAAGGGAAAATGAATAAAGGACTTGAAATACAATAATTTATTAAGATTTAAAACATAATTCAATTTAAATATCATATAAAATATTTCAATTTAAAAAAAAACTTGAAAATGGAGAAGTTGGAGAGTTTTAAAGAGTTAACAAAAATTTCTGAAACCTGATGATATTCGAATAACAAAATTTGGAAAAAAAAAAGTTGTGAACTTATCCTAAAAAAATAAGATATACAAAATAAGATTTAATCCTTTTTTAAAAAAATAAGATACTGAAAATAAGATTAAATGAAATAATATTTTGTCATTTTTTTTTAAATAAACTTATCCTAAATAAGATATACAAAATTTAAACACACAAAACATTTTCCTCCATGCTAAAATTCTCCAAAAGCAAATTTTGGAACATATCTTAGAACTGTAAATGTAAATTGGAATATGAGAGTCAAATGGCAAACTTGGGACTCCAAATTCGTTGAAGCTCCCCAAAATCTAAGTCCATTGTTGGAACCATTTTTGTCTGTTCCTTGACCTAGGGTTTGCTTCCCAAACGTGTAACCAAAGTTTAAAATCTGAGTCAAACTCCAATAAAACTCAAAAATCTATGCCTCTTTCTTCGTGTAAGTCACCGCCAAGCCTCTCAAGAAGGTCCAAAAGTCCAATTACTAGAGTTTCATGGATAACAACAGCAAATTAATGTAAAACAAGGAGTTGCCTTATGCTAATTATGACTTATATGAAGTTTCAAAAGTAGATGCACCTTAGTGCAATAAATTGGGTTTGCTTTGTGTTTCATCAATTTCTCGAGAGAATTCCACGTGCACTAAATTTAAAGCATCTGTGGGAAAGACCAAGTAGCCTTCAAGTGAATGCTTAATAATTGTTAATAGCAAGATTTTCATACAAAAAGTTAATGTCCTTCCATTCTAATATCCATTTCATCTAAAAGTTTTAATAATAAAAAAAAAAGTTTAATTTTGATGCACCGATGGTTTAAAGAGTTTTAGAGTTTTATACAATCATTCAATCAAATTCATGTATTTATATTATTTTAGAAGTAGTGAATTTGAAAATTAATTGCTCTTGATGATGTGATAACACCTAATTGAATGCATGTGTAAAACTCTTTTACGCTGACGGTGCATGAAAATTAAATTCTAAAAAAAATTTAAAAATTTTATGTTCAATTTATTGGGAGAACTAATTTAAAATGTTTTATTTTCACTCTCTTAAACCCTATTTCTATGCATGCTACGGAGAAAAATGAAGTATTGATGACGAATAAAATTATTGTAATAATAAATAAAAAATATTGGTATATAATATTTGCATTGTGATAGTAAATAAAATATATAATTTATAGATATTATAAAATTTAAAATAATCAAAATAAATTAAAATAAATAGATATATTTTTTTTAATTACAAAATATTTTGATATTGGCAATTTTCATGCGGTACATTATAAGAATTATTTATTTTCAAAAGTAAATAGATATTTTTAAATTAATGATTAGTAAAATTTGATTTTCACATGCATTAATGAATTTGTCACAAAACATTGAACAAATTATTTCTTTTGATAAATAATGCTAACAAATACAAAAAGTAAATTACTTATTTTATTTTATTTTATTTTATTATAACTTATATTAATATAAAAAATATATGATCAATTTTTTAGGTAGTATAAATTTTTATACCACTATTGTATCAATGAAAGAACGAAATACCAAAACTGGAAGTAAGTTATTTGTGAAGTTTGTTATATGTAAAGGTTTGTTTTGCGTAGCTGGCAATTCAATAAGATATTTATCTAACAATTCTTACTGTATATAAACATTAATACCTAATGCAAATTCTTTTAAGATCATTCAATTCATCTGCTAACTTATATCACTGAGTTACTTTCTCTCTCACTCTCATCTTCTGCTTCTTCTATTCTTCTTCTAAAATCTATTTCTCAATTAATTCTTTCTTCATTGTTGCTAAGGATTTCAATTTCTTCAGTCCTATATTATTCAGCTTCATTTTTTTTTTGTTACATTTTCCTTAAGCTAGATAACATTTTACATGGTATTAGAGGTGAAAATGGCTATTGATCCACCTCCATTGACTCCCACATATTATGCTGCAGATTTCGAACGATTCACCTCATTCATGCAATAGTTCTCCCAATTTTAAGCACATCTGAAAAGATCGAACTCAACCTTGATTGTCAATGATCCAACGAGCCCCTACTATCTGCATCCGATTGAAAATCCTGAAACTGCTCTAATTCCTATGCTGCTCACTTCGAAAAATTATCATCAATGGTCACATGTGATGCTAAGAGCGTTGCAATCTAAGAACAAGATGAAATTTCTAGATGGAACGATTGTGAGACCGCTTCCGCAAGATCCGTTGTACGAAGCTTGGGAGAGATGCAACAATTACATTCTATCATGGATCAATTTATCGTTGAGTCCAAAGATCAGACAAAGCGTGATGTTGATTAGTTCTGCAATAGAACTATGGGCAGATCTGAAGCATCAGTACTCTCATGGTGACGTGTTCAGAGTTGGTGAGCTGAAAGAGGAGTTCTATGCAATTAAGCAAGGTGATCTCACTGTAACGTCTTATTTTTCTAAATTGAAAACTGTGTGGGAGGAATTAGAGAATTTACGCTCAATTCCTAATTGTGCTACATGCACTGATAGTTGCATTTGTGTTTTAAGCACTGTTAGAGAGTATGCTTCAGAGGAATATGTCGTTAAATTCTTGAGAGGTTTGAATGAATAATTTTCTACTGTGAGATCCCAAATCATGCAGCTGAAACCTTTGCCTAAAATTAACACTGTGTTAGCTATGCTTACCCAACAAGAAAGACAGATGAATGTTGCCTCAAATTTCTTGGAAGGGAAGATAGTTGCCAATACCTTGGAGGTCAAAACCATTAGTGGGTCTACAAACAGCTTCAATTCTGCTTCCTCACGAGGTAGAGGTAGAGGTAGAGGTAAGAATTCTGGTGGCAGAGGCCAGAATAGTAAATCATATGGAGGAGGTTATACTTCCAAAGTGTGCTCTTATTATAATAAGATTGGTCACCTTGTTGAAACATGCTATAAGAAGCATAGTTTACCAACACACTTAAGGCAAATGGAAGCTAATAACATCAGCACTGAAGGAAATGTTGAGGATTCCAATGTTGAACTAATTGATTCTTGCCAAAAGACAAAGATGGTGATTCAATTATTGTTTTGTCACAAGATCAGAAAGAAATCTTACTAGCTTTGCTACAGCAATCACACATACCAGTTCCAATTAGTGCTAACCACTTCACTTCTTCAGCCACCCTCACTTCAACCAAAAGGTAGGCATTTTTTGAGTATTGTATGTTTGAACTCTAATGCATAGATTCTTGATAGTGGAGCAACTGATCATGCTTCTTATCTTAAGGAGACTTTTAAAACCTTTTTCTACATAAAACCAATTTTAGTTAATCTACCTGATAGTTCAATCACTACTGCAAACATTTGTGAAACAATACGACTTTCAGCCACTTTGATCCTCACCAATGTTCTTTTCATTCCAAATTTTAAATACAATTTAATTTCAGTTTCTAAGCTCACAAAATCTTTACATTGTGAATTTCGATTCATTGATTTATTCTGTTAGATAGGGGAACAGATTTCATTGAGGATGATTGGGCGAGCTGAAGCAATGGGTGATTTCTATGTGATGAATGTTGATCCATGGAAATTACCAACTCCCATATATACAAACACAGAAGCTACAACACATACTTTAGCAGATTTATGGCATGCTAGATTAGGATATTTACCTCATAGTAGGATGACAATTATAAAAAGAATAGTTTTCCATTCATTGATTGCATACCATCAAATCATATGTGTGAGTCTTGTCATTTAGCAAGGAAAAAGAAATTATCCTTTCATTATAGCAAGACTGTTTCAATAAATAAATTTGATTTACTTCACATTGATATTTGGGGTCCTTTGTCTATTTTGTCAACTTTAGGTCATCGATATTTCCTAACCATCGTTGAAGATAAAACTTGTTTCACTTGGGTTTATTGCATTAAATTTAAATCTGAAGCAAGATCATTAGTGCAGAATTTTGTTCAATTTGTCCAAACTCAATTTAATAAGACTGTTAAACAAATTAGAACGGATAATGGATTGGAGTTCAAGATGGATTCTTATTATCAATCAAAAGGAATTGAACATCAAACTTCTTGTGTATAAACTCCACGGCAAAATGGTGTTGTGGAGAGAAAACACCAACATATTTTAAACATTACAAGGGTAATTCTATTTCATTCTGCTATCCCAAAATGTTTTTGGCACTATGTTGTTCAACATTCAGTTCACCTTATAAATAGATTTCCTAGCAACTTCTTGAACAATTCCACTCCTTATCAAGCTCTTTATGATACTGCACCAGATTTGTCTCATCTCAGAGTATTTGGATATATGGCTTTTACCTCAACCTTAACTGCTGGGAGGAGAAAATTGCATGCTAGATCAAGAAAATGCATTTTTCTTGGATATCAAACTGGAACAAAATGTTTTATCTTACTAGACTTAAAAACGAAAGAGTTTTTTCTCTCTTGAAATACTAAATTTTATGAGCATGTCTTCCCTTGCAAAACTGCTAATGATTTTATCAATTCTCATCACTGAGCAGTATTTACCAACATGCATCAATTCTTTTTCTTTTCTTAATGATCACATGCATCCCTCATCACCACCTTACATTATCACAAATCACTCTTCACCTATCACACATTCATCTTTCATTGAAAATGAAATTCATACTCATGCATCACCATCAAATTCTAGCAGCAACAATAACAATGCATTATTATTACCATCTGCTAATGACTTAGTGCTTAGAAGATCACAAAGAGACAGAAAACCATACAACCATCATACTTAAAAGATTTCCATTGTTTCAACATATCATCACATAGTGACACTAATTGTACAATAGCAGATCCATCTTCAAGTTGTAAGTATCCCTTATTTCACCATTTGTCATATGCATCTTTCTCCACAAAACACATGGTCATTACTCTATCTCTCATAAATAACCCTGACCCTAAGCACTACTCTGAGGCTGTTATGCATGATTGTTGGAGAAAAGCTATTGAGGAAAAATTAGCTGCTCTTGAAGCAAACAATACTTGGACCATCACTTCTTTGCCTCCTAGAAAGAATGGGAGCAAGTGGGTGTTTCGAACGAAATTTCTCCCTGATGGCAGCATAGAGAGATATAAAGCTCATCTCATTGCACAAGGGTTCACACAAATTTCTGATGTAGATTTCATAGATACTTTCAGCCCTGTAGTAAAGATGAGCACAGTTCGAGTACTACTGGTCATAGCATCTGCAAAGCAATGACATCTTCATCAACTTGATGTCAATACTACATTTTTACATGGGGATCTTAATGGAGAAGTTTACATGAAGCTACCTAGAGGTCTCACATGTTCGAATCCCAAATTAGTTTTCAAGCTTGAGATGTCTCTATATGGCTTTATGCAATCAGACAATGATCACTCTCTATTCACAAAGAGTACTTCTTAAGGCTTCACAATAATCCTTGTTTATATGGATGATCTTGTTCTTACTGGAGATGACTTGGTTGAAATTCAGCATGTGAAAACAACTCTTGATAATAGATTCAAAATCAAAGATCTTGGTATTTTAAAGTTCTTCATAGGCATGGAGGTTGTTCGAAACAAGTCTACCAGCAGAAATATACTTTGGATCTCATTGGTGATTGTGGTTTGTTGGAACAAAACCAGTCACCACACCCATGGACTACACTACATTACTGTCCAATGATTCGAGAACTCTTCTACCTAACCCTTCCACTTATCGCAGGCTAATCGACAGACTTCTCTACCTGACCAATACACGTCCTGACCTTAGTTTTTCAGTGGGATGTTTGAGTCTATTCATGGATTGTCCCACTGACGTGCATCTCAAGGCAGCATATCAAATTCTTAAGTATCTTAAACAATCTCCAACCACTAGTCTTTTCTTTTCTGCTTCCAACAATTTCAAGTTATCCGGGTATACTAATTCTGATTACGGGGATTGTAAAGATACCAGGAAATCCATCACTAGATATTGCTTCTTTCTTGACCAAACACTTGTCTCTTGGAAAAGCAAGAAGCAACAAACAGTCTTTCTTTCTTCTTCCGAAGCTGAGTATCGAGCCTTGGCTAATGGCACTTGTGATCTAATTTGGTTGCTGAAGCTTCTCAAAGAATTTCATGTTGAGCCACCTCTGCCAGTGGACTTGTTTTGTAACAATATGTCTGCAATCTATATTGCATCTAATCCTGTGTTTCATGAGCGGACAAAATACGTTGAAGTGGATTATCATGTTGCTCGAAACAAATTCAAAGAATATATCTCTAATCTCTGCAACATTGCCTCCAAAGATCAACTTGCTGAACTGTTCACCAAAGCTCTGGTGCCAGCACCCTTTTCTCATCTTCTTTCCAAGTTGGGGTTACTTGATCTTCACAAACCAAGTAATACTAGCTTGCAGGAGGGTGTAACAAAATATGCAGTAGTTTAAATGAAAGAATGAAATGCCAAAATTGGAAGTTAGTTATTTGTGAAGTTTGTTATATGTAAAAGTTTGTTTTGCGTAGCTAGCAATACAACAAGATATTTATCTAACAATTCTTACTGTATATAAATACTAATACCTAATTCAAATTCTTTTAAGATGAATCATTCAATTCATCTGCTGACTTATATCAGTGAGTCACTTTCTCTCTCACTCTCCTCTTTTGCATCTTCTGCTCTTCTTCTAAAATTCATTTCTCAATTAATTCTTCCTTCATTGCTGCTAAGGATTATAATTCTGCAATCCTATATTATTCAGCTTCATCTTTCTTTTGGTTACATTTTCCCTAAGCTATAGATACCATTTTACAGTCTTTGTCTAACAAAAAAAATACATAAACATGTAAATATCTTTTATAGTTACAATGCTCATGCATTATGCAATTAGTATTAATATTACTAATTATTTCACTCCTAGTTAAAGAATATAAAATAGAGTAACTTTTATTTCTTCAGTGGTAATTAAAGAATACAAAATAAGATAACTTCATATTATGGAAAAACAACCATTTCTACCCATAAAAGTGAAAAACGCCGACAAATCTCCCCATAAAAAAACAAAACGAACTTTAGACCTATAAAAAATGAGATATGATAACAAAATTATCCAAACCCCATAAAATATATTTAAATTTTCAAATTATCATAATTTTCAACACTGCCACCACCACCACCATTATATTAATTCACACTCTCATATCTAACCATCACTTTTAATTATAATATTGGAAAAGAATATGTCCAAATTATAGGGTTTAAATATATGAATAATTATAATATTTTGGGAAAAGTAACTTTTTGGTCACAAAGGTTGATGGTGAAATCAATTTGGTAACAATCGTTTTTTCATTTCCAGTTTGGTCACCACGTTAGAATTTGGTTTAAAATGGTACTTCTTACTATTTTGCCCCTGTGGTGGTTATTGTTTTTTATTAGTAGTTAAATCAATTGATTTACCCATTTTAAAATGGTACTTTTACCATTTAAATAAACTCTTAAGTCCTCTAGCATGGTCAACACAAGCTTCTCCCTAGCAAGGACTATGGTAGCATTAAATCTTTCGGCCATGTTATTCAGCAAGGTATCAACTATTGAGATATCTGTAAATCTTGACCGAGACCAAAATCTTGGTAGTATAACATTCAAATGCCTAAATGCATCTTAGTTAACTAACCTCATACCCCGCATTTCCCTCTCACAGTCTCTCCAGTGGCTGGCCTTTGCGCATTTCCACATCATGCCTTTGAGGTGCAGCCCGATGAACTTTTTTTTTTTTGAAGTTGTTGTATAAGTGTTTGACACAAAATTTGCTATCAACTCCAAGTATGACACTTTGAATTACTAGCAGAATCCCCTTCATAAATAGACGTTTCAACAATTGGTGAGTTATGAAGGCATTATCACAAGCTACATAAGTTCTGTAATTTCAAAGCTTAAATACATTCAACACACTTAAAATGAATCTATATACTTTCAAATATTAAATGAACTCAACACTTTCAATTCGGACTAACTAACCTCCTGTTGGTCAGACATGAATGTTGCTCATCCCACTTTATCTGCTTATAAATCGTCGACAAGATGCTCCAGAAACCATATCCAAGATTCCTTGTTTTCTGACTCAATCACGACATAGGCAATTTGGCAACATTTGATCATTAGGATCCCACCTTACCTTAGTAAGCAATTGACCACCTTGGGGAGTCTTCAAGAAGCAACCGGCAAGGTGGATGAAGAGCCTATAATGCTGCCAGCTCTTCTTGCAGGCATCCAAGCACATGTAAATTCTTTGAAAAATGCACCAGTTTTGAAGATTAGAACTCTGCACCTCTCGTTCAAAGTCTGGAGACCTTGAAACCTTCAAATGCACCGAAGAACCCGGGTTAGCCCTCAGGAGCTCAACAGCATAGTCCCCCAATCTCTTATACTGCTCCCTAAAACAGCCCTAGATTTCGTTCATTGCCCTTTGCCTTGACCTTGAAGCCATCGATGCACTAACTGTCAAATTTCACTTTCTATCTGCTTTCGTTACCAAATCGTTTATCTTTCACCTTAGGGTTCAGCTCCACCTTCTTCTTGAAGACCTTGCCTAGCCACTTGGCATGCATGATCCTAACTCCTTGTACCTGCTTGTAATTATGCTTCAGATTCATGATCCGAAACTTCCAAGTCGCCTCTCTGTTCATCTTTACCGCATAAAGTCTGAAAGGGCAATTTGCTAGGCACACAACAATGATCCTCTTTGTATCACACGTTATGAATTTAATTCCCTTTGTGTATGAATTGCAAAAGAAGATAATGTCTCTTTGAACTCATCGTGGTTGGCATATAAAGTGCCAACTCGCCAAGGGTACTTAGCCATGTCCTCTACGGGCTTATGAACTAGGAACATTCACAACAGCCTTATCTCTATCTTTATCCCCTTCATCTTGGTCATAACCTCACACTGGATGCCGACCCTCTAAATCATCACTATCATCTCTTGAATCACCATTGAAGTTTGCATTCAGAATCTTTTTACCCTTTCCAATTACTTCCTTATCATTTGCTTTGGTTTCAAACCCAAACCCGCTATCATCCAAACCCAACTCCTCCTCACTATCTGTGAAGTGCATGCCATCTGCACTATCACTCACCTCATCAGATGGAACATACTCTGCATCCTCATTGTCCTCACTATCTTCTTCATTGTCACAAACCCCTTCATCTTCATGTTCATGATGCTGCTGCTCATTCTCCTGCTCTTCTCTAACACCATGATCATCAACCATTCTGTCCCCATCACCTAAACCATCTACCTGCCCTTCATTATTGTCATTGAGGTCTACATGGGCAGCAACTACTTTTTCTTCATGAACTTCATGAATAGACCCTTCTGCAGTATCAACACCTTCTACAAGTCCACCCCCTTCTGCAGCCCCTCCCTTCTTGGCCAACACCATCCCCTTCTTCAGCAACATCAGCATCATCATTAGCTACAGGCTCCTCACCAACACCTTAATCTCCGGGAACATCAACATAACCAATCTCCGGGAACCCTTCCTCCTCCCGATCATTGTGAACAACATACAATTCAACATAATCCTTTTCTTTGGCTAACCTAGGCATATCAAGTGCATCCCTTTCAGTAGCAAAACTCCCTCAACCTAGTCGCAGTCCTCATGCTCAAGATCCTTGTACCACATTGTAGCTATGAGTCTCTTCTCATGACCAAACTACCTTAACTGTTCCTCAGCTTCGTAAACGGACCAGAAGTCACTGTCGGCCACCTATCATGGTTTTCTCGCCATCCTTATACACCATAACCCCATCATCATACCCAAAGTAACCCCCATGATACATAGCAATATCAAAGAAGGTCATCGTCTTCTTCTCTCCCGCAAACCCTAAAATCAGTAAAACCCTAGCATTATAAGTAGCTCGATAATATCCAACAACAGCATTATACCAACCCTAAACCCGACCCTAAAAATCATGAGACAAAATGAATATGAGATGAAACTGGGAGAAAAAATTTCGAACTAACCTTTGGAAGAACGAAGAACTCAAAAGAAAAACCTTTGGAAGAAAGAAGAAATGGAAGAAAGGATGACCACCGTAGCCGTTGCTCTTCGCACTATCCTTGCCCGAATCGTCTCCCTTCAAGATGGCTTAAAGCTTCCATCAACCATCGTCACTTCGGAACAGAAAGTGTTTCTATTTTTTTTTTTTTGTGTTCGAAAATGAGGGGAATTAGTCGTTTGGGATTTCGTGGAAAAGACCTAGCTATGTCATATAGGGAAGGGTATTTTTCTCCAAAATCTTTCAAATGGACCTTTTTTAGCTCACGCCCGCATAAAAAAAAAACGATTGTGACTAAACTGATTTTTAGCCCAAACCATTATGATTAAAATAGTAGTTTTTCCTAATATTTTTCTTATTAAGTCTGTGTGGAAATTCAGTGTTAGAGTTATAACGTTTAATTATATTTTTTGTATAAAGTGCAACTTATTTTTTCATTAGAACAGTTTTTACTTTCTTGGTTTAAATTAACATTGTATTATTATTTGAAGTTTCATTAATATAAATATACGAATGCTTTTTTAGAGGAATGTCATAACTTATATTTTTATGTTTCTTTTGATTTTATCCAACAAAATTGACATAAATTGTGAGAGTATCAAATGTTTTATTCTTTATATATAATTGGTGCTAAGCTAATAGTTTTTAGTACAATTTTAAAAGTTCACTACCTAAATTTATGTGTTAAAGAACAATTTTGGATTTGTAAGTAAATCTTTGCATGATCACATTATGTGTTAGAAGGCGTTATACTCGCATTTATTTATGAACAAATAATAATGTTTGCCATCTTGTAATGATTTATATAAATTATAAGTTGAGATAATATTATAACAACAGTGCTTCAGAATCAACATTAGGAAGTCACTAAGGAGCCAATAAATCTAGTTAGAAGTTATCATTCGAAAATAAAAAAATTATCATCCGATACTAAAAAAAATTATCATCCGAAAATAAAAAATGTCATCGTTCAAATAGAATAAAAATTATCATCCATAACTCATCACCACCACCAACTGCAACCTCACCACCACCACTACCGCCTAATCCTTAACCACCACTAACCACGCCCTAATCAACACAACAACAATAATCAACTCAAATGAAAAAGAAAAATATAGAAAAGAAAAAGGAAACACATATGATTAGAGTAGAAATGAGAAAGAGAAAGTGTAAGATATATACATACTTGAATGAATAGGGAGTGAAGACGAAGAGAAGCGGAGCAACAAGAGATGCAGCCGTGTTAGAGTGGAGAGGAGTGAGAGAAAGAGAAAGAGAAGAGAGATCAGAGGAGAATGGTGTGTGGTGCATCACAGTGAGTGAGAGAGATGAGACCGATGATGAAGGAGAAGAAGACGAGGCGGTAGCAGTAGCGCAGGTGACGGCGGCGCCAGCGTGGGTGGCAGTGGCGGAGGACAGAGAGAATGGAGCTAGGGTTAGGATTTCTCCATTTGGCTCCAATTGGTTCCGTAAAAGAGGACTCACAACATATTCTTATATTCTAAATATTATTTTATTGGAAAAATACCAAAACTATCCATGAAAGATTCGAACGCCGACAAAACTACCCATGAAAGAAAGAAATGAGCTTTATACCTATGAAAGATGGGATCTATTTGACAAAACTAACCGGACGTCAATAGCTTGTTAACGGTGTTAAGTGGACTGACAGCTGTGACGTTAAGTGGCTAGGTGGAATTTAATTTCTTTTTTAATTTTTTATTTGGTTTATACAGAAAGGGTCAAAAGCCCAAAAGAGTAAAGGTGGAAATGGAGCCCCATTTGCACCATACACACATGAGCCATGCCCTAACGGAGGCAGCATATCTTCGGTGAGAGAACGTTCCGCGGCCGTCGCTCCCACATCACCAGTGGTCAGTCACGGTGGCTCTTCTCTCAATCCCCATTATTGTCGCCCTAACATATCGTCGGTTGGAGAACGAAGCTCGTTGTTCTCGGTTTCTGCCCTAATCGAAGCCCTTCTTCGTCGCTGTTATTGGTTTCTACCCTCCGCTGCGCCGTGCTCACAGTCTCTCCGGGTCATCGCGCCAGTCTCCTCCGTTGCCTCCACTCGCCTTCCATCGTCGTCAACTTGGAGTACAGTGGCTGATAGTCACCTTTTATGGTAACAGCTCCTTGTTCTCGGCTGTTTATGCTTTTTCAATGTTTTTTTTTTCAGTCCTAGAATCTCATTTTCCCTATTTTGATTTCTAGTGTGTTTAATATTCTCCAACTATTTGCTTATATTACAACAATAAAAAACTAATAATATTTTTCTATTGTAGGACATTGAAATTTGAAAACAGTGACATAATTATATTGTTCTAATTTATTGGGTTGAATAGGGTGGAATGCCTGTATGCCTAATCTATGCAGAGTAGGCGCTCTATTTAGCAAGACGAGATGCCCATGCATAACTTCTTAAAGGATTTCCCATACAATCGGAGTACTTCACTTAATTTCATCTGCAGTATTGGGCTTTGGTGGTATTTATCATGCACTTCTGGGACTTGAGACTCTTGAAGAATCTTTTTCATTCATTTATAAACGGACATGTATATTTGGTGATTTTAGGTCTTCCATTAGCTTTCATTTTTTCTTCCATTGTGCTATTGTCAACGATTCTTGAATACCCATATTTGCGGATTATGATGTTCTATTTTTGAGAACCGAAAATTATTAAAATTTTGTGAGTTGGTTAAATTATTTCCAGTATAAATTTACTAAAGTTTTGCATGTTATGGATGCTATGAATTTGGGAGAAATTTGGGCAATTCCATTTAGTTTATTTTTTAGTTGTGTTTTTTTTTATTTAATTATGTGAAATTGATTAGAGTTTTCAATTTGCGGAAAAATTTAAAATGAAGAAGAAGAACAACGGGGAAGATGACAGAGAAGGAGCAACTCACATGTCATGACCCACTTAAATTCCATTTAAGCACTTAACGTCACATGTGACAGTTCCACTTAACACCGTTAACAAGCTATTGACATCCGATTAATTTTGTCAAATGGATCCCATCTTTCATGGGTATAAATCTCGTTTTTTTTTTCATGGATAGTTTTGTCAGCATCTGAATCTTTTGTGGGTAATTTTGATTTTTTTTCTATTTTATTTTATTAAGGAAAAAAGACATAAAAAACCAAAAATAAAAGATATATAAATTTTAAAGCTAAGGGATGTGGGGGTTATTAAAACCTTTGATTGTGGGTAAAGATTCAGTGGCACTAACTCATCTTCAATTTGCTGACGATACCATTCTGTTCAGTCCTTGCGATGCTGATAACATGAGGAACTATAAAAGGATGTTAAAAGGCTTTAAATTGGGATCAGGTCTCAAGATAAACTACCAGAAGTCAGTGGTAATAGATTTGAATTGTGAAGAGGAGGATGTTGAAGAGGTGTGTGCACTGCTGAATTGTAGAAGAGTTACACTTCCTATCAAATATTTGGCAATCCCTCTTGGTGCAAGTTCGAGGCGGGTGGAACATGGAGATCGGTTATTCAAAAAATGAAAAACAGACTGAAAGGTTGGCAAGGTAAACTACTCTCTAAAGCTGGGAAACTAGTATTGTTAAAATTTGTTTTAAATAGTCTTCCAATATATTACATGAGTCTGTTTAGGATTTCGAAAACTATGATAAAGAAGATCATGTCCTTACAATATAGATTTTTTTGGGGTAAGGGTGATGGAATTAGAAGAGTGCCATGTGTGAGCTGGGAAATTATTCAAAAACAAAAAAATTTGGGTGGGCTAGGGGTAGGTGATCTAGAATTGAAAAATCTAGCTTTACTTTTCAAATGGTGGTGGAGGTTCCAAAAGGAAAATTGTCCTTTATGGAAGAAAATTGTAAAATCATGTAATGACATGCATGGGTGGGAATTCTTAATGATATAAATTGGGTGGACAGAGAAGGGGGAGTGTAGAGTGATATAATGTCGTCATGTGTAAAAAGTGATGAAATGCTAAATGCATTCCAGACTGGGGTGGAGTTGGTCATAGGTGACGGGGGATAGAACTAGGTTCTGGCATGAATTGTGGCTTAAGAAAGGCATATTAAAGGTGAAATTTTCTAGGCTATTTTTGCTGTTCAATGAGAAAATGAGTACAATTAAAGAATGTGATTTTTGGGATGGTGTTATGTGGGTATGGACTCTTAATTGAAGGAGACCATTGAGAGGTTGGGAGGAAGATTGCCTAAATGAACTCATGCTTACTTTGTCCCGAGTTGGAATCCGAAGAAGTGAAGAAGACAAGCTACTCTAGATGCATTGCACAAATGACGAATATTCTGTTAAATCATTCCTGCATGTATTCTATAAAAATAAGGAGCAACATTGTGAGGCAAATATGTACAACTTCACTAAGACATTTTGAAAAAGCATGGTTCCTTCAAAGGTTGAGCTCCTTATGTGGTTCGTGATACTTGAGAAGCTAAATACAAGGAAAAAATTAGCTAAATATGGGATAATTGATGCACAATTAGCAAAATGTATTTATGTGATATGAAGAGTGAAGATGTGTAGCATCTCTTTTTTAATTGCAATTATGCTTGAAAATTATGATGTAATGTGTTGGCTTGGTGGGGTCATGTGGGTTTGGCCAAACAATGCCAAACAGGGACGGATCCACCTTTGTGAGTGTGGGGGCAATTGCCCCCATTGAGGTTGAAAAAAAAAAACAAGTATGTATATATATGTATGTAACATTGCCCCCCTTATATCAATGTGTTTGCCCCCACACCATACTTAAATGAATTTTATTTTTGTATTAAAGAATTTATGTTATTAAATATTAACATAATAAAAAATTATTATATATTTAATCTATTCATTGAAAATAAATCACATATACTTAAATAAAAAACAAATAAATAATAATAACAGTATTAATAATAACAAATAAATGATAAAAAATTAAGTTTAACTTTTCACTTATAAATGAGATTATTAGTATTTAGTAATTTTTTTTCAAAGTTAATATATATAATTTTGATCTTACATGTAATAATTTGTTATGTGGAAAAAAAATTTCTACCATATATTATAGAGTATCAATTTTGCAATTAAATGAATAATGGCGCAAAATTTTTAAATAATTACTTAATAGAAAAATATATATAATTTATATATCCAAATATATTGTAGATAATTTTTTTAAAATTATTTCTATATATTATATACTTTTGCCCAACTACAAAAAGTTTATGGATCCGTCATTGATGTCAAAAACTGTTTTGACTCTTGGATATCTAGGATAATGGATAAGAAAGCTTCAAGAAGTTGGGTTATATGATTCTTTGCTGTTATATGAATTGTATGAAATGTCCGGAATAAAAGGATTTTCAAAAATAAAATCACTGCCATTGAAGAAGCAATTAGTAGAATTATTGTGAGCCACAACTAATTGGTACATGAATTGCATGAAAGATCCTCGGCGTGTAATAATTTTATGAAAGGAATGCAGGACAATAAGTAGATATATGGACAGAGCCAATGGCGAAACTTGAATAAATTTTTTGGGGGGGACCAGACTAGTTAATGCAACAAAATTATAAACAAAATTAAAAAATAAAAAATTCAATTGAAAAACCAAGAAAATATAAAATAATATTAAATTAAATAAGTAAAAAATTACTCAATTTTTCAAAATGATAAAGAAATATTTACTTGAACCTTTGTAAAAGATAGAAATTTACAATTTATGAATTTTTTTATTATTTTGTACAAATAGAATAACACTAATATTTATTAATTATTTTTATATAGTTTACAAATTAAGGTGAGAAAGTAATCAAATGTAAAATAACATTAAATTAAATAAATAAAAGTACAATTAATTGTTGTAATTGAAGTTTGCACGTAGTGGTGATATTCAAAATAATAAAAAAAAAGAATGAGCACTTGGGGCCAGTAATTGAAGTATACACTACTGGTCTAGTATTTAAATTAAAAATAATGAGCACTTGGGCCTCTGACCCCGTTTCATATATATAGATTAAAAACATAAGAAAGTTGGGAATCGAACATACAAACTTATAGAGTTATGGTCTCCCTTAATGCATGTGTACCACCACTCAAGCTAATTATATTCAAGTGAAAAAGTTTTACTAAATATTTTATAAAACATTTGGGGGCCATCGCCCCCCTTTGTCTCCACCAAGCTCCGCCATTGAACAGAGTCATGGTGAAATTTTATGCTACACTCATGACTTTGCCTTCGTGCAATAATTGTTGTTTTTTAGTTTGCTTTTGGTGTAATTAGGGTTGGAAATGGGCCGGGCTACTCGACGGAGACTCGTAGCTCGGCTCGTTTTAGGCTCGGCTCGTCTTATTTTAGTAAATAGGTTAGGTTTGGGCTTTTTATAAAGCCTATTTGTTAAAAAGGCCAGGTTATGGGCTTTGAAAAAAGCCTATAAAGCTCGTTGGACCGACTCGTCAAAATATTATTTTTATAAAAAAATTATATTAATTAACTTAAACTTTTAATTATTTTTTATAATATAAAAAAACAAAACAAAAAGCTAAGAATATCTAAAATTAAAGTCAAGATTATAACTTTTACTTTTGAATTTATGTTTATGAACTATAATTTGATTATAAATATGATCATAATATATGATTAATAATTGACACATAAATGAATTATGATTAATAAATTATGTATATATTTCAAGATGCATCTAATATTAATTAATTTATATTTTCTAAATTTATTATTGAGTTATAATTCATGAAACGCAATTAAAGATAAGCTCGCGAGCTTGACGGGCTTTTAAACAGGCCGAGTTCGAGCCTAAAAAAAAGCCTAAGATGGATAATAGGCTTAGGCTTGGACCACATGTTTATAACATGGGCCAAAGTCGTCTAAGTCAAAGCTCGGCTCGGCTCGGCTCGACCCATCCCCATCCCTAGGTGTAATCTTATGTTTGAGGTTGAGCCTCCTTTTAATCTGCTGATTTCTTGTATTGTTTAACTGCTGAACACTACCTACCCCTATTTTGGGTTTTGTGGGTTTTTAGACTGACGGAAAAAAATTTTATTTTATATAAAAAAACGGTGGATAATAATAATAATAATAATAATAATAATAATAATAATAATAATAAAAGAAAAACAAAGGAAAATAGATGAATACATAAATTTAACACACTTGAGCAAATTCCAATTTAGTTTTATTTTGTTCTGATCATGCAAAGTTGATCACTTATGAGATGTCAATACATTTTTTTTTCCAATTTAGTGGAAAAATTATACATTTAATAAATTAACATAGAATTCAGGTTTTAAACAAAAAATTCAATATAATATATATAAGAAATCATATATATATATTTTTTCAAGTACCAAATGATTAAAAAAAGAACAATGCTACGGAACCAGCATTAGAGAGTCACTAGAGAGCTAATAACTAAGTTATTATACAAAATTTATATGAGTTATCATCCGTAATTCATATATCCAAAATTAAGTTATCATCCAAAATTTATATGAGTTATCATTCATAACTATGTTGGCTCCCTATTGGACACAATATGTTGGCTCCCTAGTATTTTCCTTAAAATTAAGTTATCATCAAAAATTTATATGAGTTATCATTCATAACTATATTGGCTTCTTATTGGACACAATATATTGGCTCCCTAGTATTTTCCTTAAAAAAATACGGTTCAAATAAAAATCTAACACATACTTATGCAACAATCCAACTAAAATTTTTCCACCAAAATTGAATCTCGCGTATAATAAAAATATATCAAGGACAAAGTTCACCTAATATAGAGTATCACAATACTGTTTTATATCAGCATTTTCTCAATAAGAATTACATAAATCTTATTAAAAATATAATTAATAAAGAAAAGATTGAACAATAGAAATATATAGGGAGTACATTTTTTTTACTGCAATAAAGAAAAATCAAAGGAAACCATACTTGTACGTATTTGAGACTTTGAGTACTTTAGTTTTGTGTCTTTTATTTTATTTTTTATTATTTCTCTTCTTTATGATAAACTCCACTTTTATTATATTGGAATTTTCTTAAAAAAAAAAAAACTCTATATATACATATACTACTACTAGAAAAATCCCTATTAGTGGCTTAATTTTATTTTATTTTCTCGACAATTAGACATTAGTGATTTTATATTTCACCACTAAAAGGTTTTAAACATTATAACTTCTACTAGTAAATGCCATTTTAATGGCGGAAACAAACAAATATCTTTTAGTTGCCATTTTTTCAGCAATTTATATGATCACTAAAAATAAAAATAAAATTATAATATTTTTAATTTTGGTTATTATTATTGTCGCTAAAATCTATTTTACTGACGATTTATATATATCCACTACAAGTGATGATTCAAAAACTATACTATTATTTATTTTAGTTGTAATTACATAAAACTGACATGACCATTTTTAATTATATCATACTCACTCTTATGAGGTGACCAAAAAAATACTCCCTTAATAACCTTTTTTCCCTAAAATTTCAAAATTAATTTTACCATCAATTATTATTATTTATACATAATATAAATATACTAATAAAATTAATTATATTATAATAAAGTATTTCATTAGATTTACTATATTCAAAAAGTCTACAAAATTTACAAACTGGTTTTGTTTATAATCGCATTTAAAATTCGTTCCAACATAATTATTTTGTAGACATATTTGTATTAAGCCCCATTTTGGCCCTTGAGATTGCAGGGTTGCACTAAAATGATCCCTGGCTTATCAATTGCACCGGATCTCCGAAATTGTAAAAAATGCACCATGTTGGTCCCTCAGTCTAAATTAGGGAAACATCGTTAGTGATTGATTTGGACTTTTTCTTGCCACGTAGGATTGGTAAAGTTCATTTGAAGTGTATAATGGGAAGATTATGAACAAATTTGGTCCCTGGACCCTGTAACCTAACCCCTTCTTCCTTCCTCTTTCACCTCCACCTCCGCTTCCGCTTCATCTTCTCATTGTTCCTGTTGATACCCCTACTTCATTTTCTTATTACCCCTTACTTTTATCCATCTTTTTCTTCTCAAATCACAAAAGAACTTCTTCCTTCCTCTTTCACCTCCACCTCCGCTTCCGCTTCATCTTCTCATTGTTCCTGTTGATACCCCTACTTCATTTTCTTATTACCCCTTACTTTTATCCATCTTTTTCTTCTCAAATCACAAAAGAATGAACGGTCGTAGGAGTCAAGCACCAGGCAACTCAACAAGTCAAAGGTTATAGTGGTAAAAGGTTAAACCATGAGCAACAATGTAATGCTTAAATATAAACAACTTCACAAGTGAAAAAAAGAGTAATAATAATAACAAAAAGATGACAAAGAAGGGCACATTTATAAGTACAGAAGTTTCAAATAACATATTAAGTTTCAAAGCACAGTAGCACAACAAACAAAAGCATTCTCTCAAGAACAACACCTCCTTCTCCCGCCAGGAAAAAGAAGAGCAAGAATACTAGCTTGAAAATCTAAATTTTTAAAAAAGATATTATAAATTAAGTAACAACATCTTGTGCCTATATTATATCAAGCCTCTTAAACAAATTTACAGTAAGAAAGAAACAAAACTAAACAGAAAATAAAACTAAACTAAATTAGAGTAAGCAACAACATCATGTGCCTATAAAAGGGGACTTGATGCTGTTGAAGCAAGAAACCTACAACAACATGCAGCAGCTAAATTAAAACTATAAAAAATACATCAATGCCATAATGACATAAGGAAGATAGGTGGCCTTTGCTCTAATAGATAAGTACTATGGTCCAAAAGAAGAAGCATTAAAAATCTAAACATAATAGTTTCTGTTTTCCTTTATCTAACAGCACCAAAAATTTAAATAATGAAAGATCCATGTCCTTTTACCAATTGCAAAATCAGAAACAACAAGGAAGAAAATCAAGTGCTTCTAGATCTTTACCAATCTTATGGATAAGAATTTGAATGAGTTACCATAACGTTTTATGCATTAGGAAAGCTAAACTATATTGGAAGCCATGTGGTGGAATTCAATATTTGAATACAAGCATAAGAATTTTAGTGAAATTAAAAAAACACAGAATGAAGGCTTAAAAACTCCTCCATAAGAAACTAAGGAAACCCACAATTATCACAATCAAATTTTGCAAAATGAGTAACAGGTCATTAAGTTCATTTATAAAAATATTCTTACTAGTTTAATTACACCACTAAAACTAGCATCAATAACCCTGCAAATCCTGTACTAAATTTCATTAAAAAACTACAATTTTATATATAAAACTCTTTAATAAACATTTATCAAATCCCCTCCAAGTCAGGAAAAAGCTCAATAGATCATAGAAGAAAAAAAACAACATATCAAAAACAGAGAAATACAAATCCACGTAAAATTAATTATACAAATACGAATTAATTAACTCACCCACAACAGAGGCAAAAATGCAAAACAGCAGGAGACACGAAAATGCAAAGCAACAGTGGCCAAGTAAAAACGAGAACCAGTAAACACAAGGCAGTAGCAAAACTAGAATTAAAACTAGAATATAAGGTCTCAACACGGCAAGCAAAATCACAGAATTAGAATTCAATCTCAAAAATAACAATGTTGAATGATGAGTTACAAATGGGGTTCATGCATTTCAATATTAAGGATTAAAAAAAAAAAAACCTTTTCAAAGCTTACCTCCTAGTGGCAGTGATTAAAAAATATCTTTTAGAAAAACAATAATTCTAGGTGAACAAGTGGTTTTGTCAACCAAGTGGTTAACCAAGCAAACTTGTTCACGCTCCCTCATCCCTTAGTATAACGTGAACCAAGTGCTTCAACCAAGTAAATAACCAAACAAATCTTTTTCTTTTCGTTTTTCATCTTCTTAACTTGATTTGTGTCATTCATTATCGTTTTCGTTTTTCTCTGTTATTAGATTTCATTCTGAAACTTCCATCGTCAGTTTCTTCTTTGTTTTCTGTTGTTAGAAGAAGAAGAAGAAGAAGAAGAAGAAGAAGAAGAAGAAGATGATGATGATGATGATGATGATGATGATGATGATGATGCATATGCAGACGTGAAAGAATGAAGGAGAAAAAGAAGAAGAAGTAGAAGAAGATGCAAATGCAGACTTGGAAGAAGAAGAAGAAGAAGAAGAAGAAGAAGAAGAAGAAGAATTATTTATTTCTGCGCAATGGTGCTTTCTATTTCTGCACATTATTGGTTTCTGCACAATGCTACTTTATATTTCTGCGCAATGCTGCTTTCTATTTCTGCACAATAACAATAACAACAGCAGCAACAGCAACAACAATAACAAAACAACAACAACAACATCAACATCAA
>JASCZI010091557.1:1847-18154 GCA_036250425.1 Stylosanthes scabra | reverse complement strand
GGGATGATGCAATTTATTTCTTCTTCCAAACTTTCATACACACAATTGAATACAAATTACTCTCAAGTTTGGCTCGTATTTCCAACTTTGCTTCTACATGTTAGTCAGTATTGCTCTAATTTTCTACCAAGTAGTTTAAGGGTATTGATTAAGAGATTACAAATGGACAAAACTTAGGGTAATCCTTGGTTTGCAAATTTTAAGTTGTCTATCCACATTGATTGAATAATATAATGTATAAGCTTAGGTGCATACATGAATTACACATTACACAATTGACTACAAAGTGCTACAAAAATGATTTATGCGAGTGCTGTTTTTGGGGGGCATCCAGCCCTACTATCAACCTTTTGAATGTTGGTTCCTGGCAGCACTTCGTCTTGCACAACATCCAACAAAGTATACAATACACTGTCCATTGAACCAAAGAGAGGTGATTATAAAGCAGCAGCATTTAGAAGGATAATAAACACAACTACACAAGCATAAATGATACAAGCTCTTGTTGTAAGAGCATTAAAGGAGAAGGCGTGAATGTCTTACCAAGACAAGAAATAAAGCAACATTAAAGGTTGCAACAACTCTCCACTCAGTTTTCATGTACTGTGCCACGCCAGCCCTGGAAACAAGGTTTTGAGAATAAGAACAAACAATATTAACATTTAGGTATTGTAGATAAAGAAGTACTTGGGGGCATGGACTAATTACTACTACTAGGCATGCCATGCTTACTTGCATGAATCACAATCATAGCATTTGATGGCACGAGAATTTTTGTACCGCTTGCAGTCAATGTTAGAGCTAATTGGGTGAAAGGTCAAATCATAGTACGATGCATTTACAGCAAGATATCCACATCTGTGTTATATAACATAAAAAGTCCCACAATATAGGAAAATAGAAAAACAAAAAATCAGTAATATTGAAATGCCAACCACAAAACAAAAATGTGAATTTGAATGTGCTTAAACAGCAATTATTTAAATGGGTGGAACCTACTCAGAAGGTGGTCGGCAGCAGCCAGCTTCAATTGGGGTCAGTTTAGCTGATTTATATTGTTTAAGACTCTGCAAAATATAAATATAATCAGAGTTATGCATGTAGAAGATAGCTGATAATACTTCTAAATGAATTGCTACAGACCTTGTATCTCTTAGAAAGTATATTGCAGTCTTCAGATTTGACTAGGCAACCCCTCAAGTGCTCCCAGTTATGAGAATTGTTTATCTAAAAATAAGTGTGAAAACTATGAATCAAACCCATGTTTTTTAAGTATCATCTACTTCCTTAGTCTTTATGCTGATTAGAATCTTACTTGCTTGAGGAACCATGAACTATAATCTTGGAGTTGATATTCCTTATATCTAACCACAAAACAAAACTGTCATTCATCAATTATAGCCAAATATTCATACATAGTGTGATCCACCTCAAGCCAACCACAGCATGTCCACAATAATGTGTACATGACTGAAATGATTGATTGAATCCTTACCTCAAGCCAGCTACACTATGACCTGATCCATTATTAGTCACAATGAACCTGCCACAATGCCACATGACAAGATTAATTGATGTTACAGAGAAGCTGCATCAAGATTAGTCAAACTAATGCAAATATTGAGGTCAGGCTCCTGCAAACTTCTTTTCCAAATACAGATGAATATCTGTATATCCATTTGAAGAAACAATTTATGACTAAAAATCATGATATGCATACTTACGCCAGCACTGTGAAGACCAGGATTCCCACCAAGATGAAGCACAGCATGATCAGATACTGCAAATTAAATGTCAAGGAGGGTACACTATTCAAAATTTCTTACTATGTTGTATTTAAGTAGCCATATTAAGTAGGAATAAGGTAAGGATACAATCCATAACAATATGGAGCTTCTTTTCAGAGCGCCTATGAAGCCAATCACAGATCTATGAAAAGATAAAAAAAAAGATTGCTTGTTAGAGGATTATGAACTATCAGAATAAGATTCAAAAAAGAAGAAAAAAGAAGAATGCTTAGGTGAGGCTGACATGAAGAAAATGAATGCTCCAAGGCCTATTACAGGCATAGTGAGAGATTTTCTGCATCCATCATGATGAGTGCTCATCCACATCCCAAATACTATAACTGCTATTGCTAAAAGCTGCAACAAGGATATTATGATGAAGAGACTCTATCATGGAACCAAAGAAATTCTTGGATTCTGGATTATAGATATTCAGTCATCTGCATAAGTCTTGAAATAGCATCTGATATTTTCTATTAAGGAGCCAAAGTAAATATGGAACTTTGAACAATCAAAGGAGAACATGCAAGAACAAAGGCATAATTAGACAAGACATGAGAATGGCATGCTTTTGAAAATGCAGCTTAAAACTGATAAAGAACATTGCATAATTACCATGGTGATAAAGTTGATCCATCTGATAATAAAAGTGCTAGTTCCTACTCCCATTTGTGTTCCCTTTGCTCTTCTCTTCCACTTGAAAATTGGGAGCTGTTGGGAATTCTGTTGTTGAATGTTTTATTTAAGAAGCTTTGTTCTGTTTTTGTTTGGAAAATGAAGGAGAGTAAGGTTAGAAGTTAGAAGGAAGAGTTCGTTGTAGCACTTGCACTTCACGAAAGAAGGGGAATGAAGACAAGAAGAAAAGAGAAAGAGTGAAGGCAGGGAAGTGGGAACCGCATTGGTGAAAGGAAACAGAAAGAGCACGTGCTGTGGCTTGTGTATCTGATGTTCATGTCCACGTCAGCACTATCTAACACGCCACAACAAACCAAAACAAAACAGAACATAACAGAAAGCTGTCTTTGATTTTGGAATTCAAAGGTTGGTCTATGTTGTGCTCACGGATTCCTAGTACGCTCTCTCTGCGCATGCCATGCCTCCAACCTCTTCTTTTTCTGTGTTCCCTCAAACATATAATACTAATTACTATTAACTAATTTCAAGGCTAAGTAATCTTATTCTTTTAAATTAGTTTTTTTTATTATTATTTAAGTTAGATCTTTGTTATTAATTACTCATCAACTTGTTTATTCTTTTTATAATAAAAACAAACAGGCTGTCTCTCTTTTTTGCAACATTAACATTTTCAAATCAAAGCAATAGCTTATGATACTGAAAGTGATGCAATTGAAACAAGATAAGGGAGGAGTTTCCTTCAGAATCAGCGTGTGAAATCAGGCACCATGTATAACCATGTATAATACACCGTGGATGATTTTGATTTTGATTTGCAATAGAATTGTTGCTATTAAATTATCATTTATCTTATTGTCCGATGAATATTAACAAAATTATAATGGAAATACAATGAAATTCTGAAGGCCAGATAGAAAAATTATACATATATAAATGAAAGCATACATACATAGTGAAGACGATTTGCTTCGCTTATTTCTTTCATCTTCATATCAATGTATAATATTATAATAGTACAATATCATTTGTTTCACGCAGTATACATCCGAAATAAAAATACAACACAGCCACACCAATGAAGTTAGTTAAATAGAAAAAAAAAAACTTAGGCTTTAAAACATGAAAATAATTTGGCTGGTGTACGGCCACTGCTACGAAACTTTGCAGCTGTTTCCTCTAACTCGATAAATTCTTGCCTTTTTTGTGCTTCAACCATTGCCCTTTTCTCTTCTGCTGACCTATGAATATCAGCTATTTTATTCTTCATTTTTTCTGCATATTCTGCTTTCTTTCTTTCCAAGTTTTCCTGTTAGAACAGTTTTTTTTTAGGTAAACATTTAGGCCAAATAACTTACAATGAATATATATAGTTAGAAAAGTTGATGACCTCAATTATCTTGAGTTGTGCCTCTATTGATGCTTTCTTTTTACTCTCCCACAATCCAACTGCTGAGAGCTTCTTGTATGTCCTGTTTGGTAATTTCACTTCAATCAATCTCAATACTCAAAATTAGAAAATGGAGTTGGAAATTTGTCTCAATCAAGTTTACATGGGTAGGTTTGCAAGGGAAGTAAATACTCCTTCAAACCATTTCAACACTTCAAAGTGATGCAAAATAGTGAAATACCCCTAAGAAGGAAGAAAGCTCTCAAGGCAGTAAAACTTCAACACAGAACTTCATTGCTTTCTTCCGAAATGTAAATTGTTTAAACTAATCCCTTAAAACAAGAGAGTTACTCAAGAACTAAATTGTTTAAAGTCATTCTTTGATGGCAAAATTAAAGGCAGTGTAATTACCAAAGGAATCAAATAACTTTAAACCAATATTTTCTTGTGAAATATGTTACAACTTACAAACAAAATGAAGAACAGCAACATAATCTTGGACATTGCTGTGCATCTTGCATTAAGATAATCCAATCATATGTGGTTCAAATTTATGTTTGTGAATTATCTTTGCACATGATGTACCAAGTTCAACGCAATGCGTTTAAAAGTATTCATATGAATACTTGCATTCATATGCAATAAGGCATAGACATAATAAAGTATGAGATGGCTGGGCACTTGCCTATTCTCTGCTTTGGTCTTTTCACTTTCTTCCCATGCTTTAATTAAGGCCAATCTTTTCTCCGAAACTACTCTTGCAAGCTCAGCATCTGATCAAACAACATGAAAATGATACCTAGCGATTAAATATTAAACAAATTATTACAGATATTTAGTTAATGACCTCTGTCAACTGAATCCACTGTACCCTTGCTGCCAGCAGAATCTTCAACCTCTGTATGGAAAAGAACATGACAGGTTGAAATAAATACTATCAGAGTTGTGATGTGAACAACTATTATTTCAAGTAATTTGTCTATTGTGTTCATTACAAAAAGTTACATGCTGAACTTAATTACAACTCTCTACTGATAAAAATTAAGAAACAAATACAAATATTCAAAATATTTTTATTCTAGAACAGAATTTGTCTAATTATCTGTTTATTCAGAAATTGGTGACAAGGGAAACGAAATTAGGAAGAAAAAGCATGAACTTGATTTCATGGAACAAAAACATAGGATCAGAGACTTACTTTGAACAAGTGGAGAAGTGATGGCATGCTCTTTAGGATCCTCCTGGCTCTTATGGCTCACAGTACTTGAAGGTGGAGTCTCTGGTTTCTCCAATAATTCCCTGACTTGAACTGAATCCAGAGATTGTGGCTGTGATGATTCCATTTCCATGTTGTTGTTGGAGATAATCAACGGAACAATCTTCTGATGTCAAACTAAAAAATTTGGTGGCAATAGCAAAGCTAAGGTTATGGAAGCAAGCAAAGCAATGAATGAATAGAAGGATTGTTGTGTTTGACTACAACTATATAGGAAACAACGTAACTAATAAGTAACAACTGCGATTAATTAAAACTTAAAAGTACAAAGTATAAAAGGCTTCCTTGTTGGAGTTTGGAGATAACAAGGTGAAATTGAAGAACATAATTAACGTAGTTGAGCAGCGAAGTTTCATGTTGGGTCCTGACAAAGATTTGCGGATATTCACGGTCTTCTTTCCTTAATTCTATTAGTTTAGTTACTAACTATAGAAAAAAGCAACCAGTCCGTTTGATTGCTAGAATCAGCTCACTCATCCATTTAAACAAGCCGTGGCAATAATAAATATCCTTGGCATTTATTATTATTATTATTATTAAACACACAGAAGCTTAAGAGGGTCACGTTGGAAATAATTGCAATCCGTAGTTTAAGGGTTCAGTTAATTGTTAGTTTGTACCACACACGTTACGTTAATGCCTTTAACAAGGCACACCTTGGTTCGTGTTTGTTGTCTATTGCACCATCATCTATATTCAAAATTGGTACTATTGGATCCTGGAAAAGCATGCAATGTGAATGAATCTTTGTTTGATTTCTTTATTTAACTTTTGAGTTTGATGTATGATGTATCCCATTAAGCTTTAATTTTATCACTCTCATCATTTCTGACTTTTCCACACCACATTTGACACTTGAGTCTCACACTTAAGCTTTTGATTTTATTGCTTGGAAATTTGGGATTGCATGATCGATACACGTGTTATTGTCGTAACAATTCACCGGCACCCATTTCATCTATTTATCTATCTATCTATCATATATAAATATATAAAAAGTATAATATATAAAAGAGAGATTCTCACTGCAAGCAGATTGAAGGATTTTCGACCGATTACAAGATTATCACTAAGATTTTGGTGAACCGCCCGCACCCTTTCCTTGGTGATGTGATTGGTCCTCATCAGAGTGATTTTATTCCCAACCGTGACTGTTCGAACAACATCATTGTGAGATTTTTTTCTTCATGAAGAAGACTAAATCAAAAAAAGGAATCCTTGCTTTTAAATTGACTTGGAGGAAGTATATGACATGGTTAATTGGAGGTTCCTAAACCAAACTCTCTATTTTTTGGTTTTCCGCCATCTATTATCAATGTAATTATAAATTGTGTGTGCTTTTTTTCTTTATTTATTATCAATGTAATTATAAGTTAGGTGGAACCAGCAGTCTAATTGGAACTGGTTGTGGAGAAGCAAAATTCTAGAAAAGGTCGAGTTCTTAGTTTGACAATGTATTCATAATGCGCTCCCCACCTCTATTTTTAGGCATCGTCGTGGTTTCGTAGTTTTTTACCTTGGCCTGCGTTGTTTGGAAGAGCCTGAAACACTTGTCCATTGTTTTTTGGGATGCAAGAAGGCTACGGTTATCTGGAAGCACTTGGATTTTAATCCTTGGTTCTTCTTTCTATCAATCTAATCTCTATCAAAAAGGCTGCAATTGATAGTGACTACTCTTTTTGCTTAGCTTTATGGTGGATTTGGAGACATTGTAATAATGAAAATTTTAATTGGCCTTGTACCTAAAGTTGTGCTTTGCATTAACCAATCGATTCCTGATTTGAGGAATTGGGGTCCTTCGAGAAAGTGGACTGATAGAGAGTTTGTGAATATCAATTATTGACACCCTCCAAGTGTGGATTTAGTTAAAATTAATTGTAATGCAAGTATTTTGGGAGAATCGAGAATTGCAGGTTTTGGCTGTGCTATTAGGAACCATCATGGTGCTTGGATAAAAGGCTGTTTAGGATCCCTATCGCCCTGGGACATTTATAGATGTGACATTTTTGCTCTTTTGAGAGGCCTTGTCCTTGTTTGGGAATGTGGTTTCAAACGTGTTATTTGTGAAATTGATTCCCTTAATGCTTATCTTACTATCTAACGTTCTTGTGAAACTGGCACAAATCGGAATTTGATTTCGAAGGTTCACAAGAGCTTCTTCTTCTTGACTGGGATGTTGAGTTCTCCTTTGTGACTAGGAAAGGTAATACAGTGGCAGACAAGCTGGCTAAAAGAGGTGCTCTTGGTGAGGTCTTATACATAGAAGGCCAAGGATTCGGTGCCCCTCTCCATGGGAAGGGCACCAGTGTCTCTCCCAAAATTAATTATAAATGTTACCCCGCTTCTATATGTTGTAATTTATACAATTTTCTAAACATTTTGGCTATTTACAATTTATACCTCACTCAAATCCCTAGTATTGTAACTTCGCCTTCGCCGTTAATTAACAACGGCACACATTCCCTCCACCACACGCTTTGCCCAGTAGCTGGGTTTAGGGTCCGTTGATGGTGCCGCTCCTCCACCTGGAGGTCGACAACAGTGATTCCTCGTACTGCGCTGTGTGGTTCATATTCCTGGTGTTTTGTTCGAATTCCTTTCCTCTCTTCTTCTTTATACTGCTGATTCTATCCGACGGTGGTGTGATGATGGTTGGCTTAGGGTTCTTGTCCATCTTGCATCTGGTCACCTGCAAATAGAGTTCTGCATGTTCTCTGCATTTCTTGTCTCATTTCCATCCCAGGTAATGTGCATAAACTTTCTCGTATTTTGCAATTTATCTAGATTTTTGTTGATTTTTTATGTGCTATATTTGAGATATTTGTACAATAGCCAGTGAAATAAGATAATTTATGTTCATGCGATTGAGGTAATATCCAGATTTCTTTGACAGAATAAAACAATAAATGCCCATTCACGATGTCTTAATATTATGTTTACAATTCTGAAATGCCTAAATGCAAGAAAAAAGGTAGGTTCTAGTTAAATTCAGTATAGGATGATGAAGTGTTTGTTGAGGAGACTTTAAATACAGTTCCATGTGAATAATACACGAATTTATTCATGAGCTTGCTTCTGTAGTTTTCCATTGACAAAGTATGATGGCAGTTAGACTCTTTTTAACTCAAGTGTTAATGCTGCTTTAGATGGAATTATATCTTTGGTCTTTGCTGTTTGTGTGTTGTAAATTTTATGCATGCCCATTTATTCAATATTTTGCTCTTTCTTGATAATTGGAGTACACGATAGAAAATTTGAAGCTTGAGCATTGAAATCAAATATGTCAATTCTAGTAAAGTAAGATACCATGCTTGACAGCCTGCTTCGTTCATCTATCCTTGACTATGCTTATCTCTTTGATTTTTCTGAAGTTGTCTAATTGATCATCAAAGTTTAATTTCTGAATCTGGTCTATTTAATGTAAGTAATATGGTGCAAAACATAACAGTATTTTTGAGAATTTCTATCCCACCGGATGCTTGTACCATAAAAGTTTCACGAAACAAAACATTTAAAAATATGAACATGTTTTAATAATAGTTTTTTCTTTATACTATGTTGATAGTCTTTGCTATTATCCCACGGTCTTTATGTTCTCTACCCAATCATTATTTCTCATATCTTAAATTTTTTTTGTTGGATAAGGAAAGCTCCCTTGTTGGTCAAGAATCTCCCTTCTTGATTCAAATAAGAGGAAAAAAAATATTCAAATACGTATGTGAGTGGGAACACGCTATATTTATCAAGGAAAGTTTGTGGATGTATTTGAGAAAATTATGGGTGTTGGAATAGAAGCTCAGTGATAATAGATGTTGTAGGTACTTGGCGTTCGATTTATGAATGGTCTTACTTGTATTAGTGTTGCTGGTTAATGATATTGGATACTCAATGGCATGGGATACGCTCAATCTTTTAAGTTAAGGATAATGGGTGCAGCGGTCATGAAGATATAGTAACTCTAGGGTGTGCTTGAAGGAGGTAGTAGGTGAAGCATCAAGTGTTGATGGGAAAGGGTGGAACTAGTGTAACATTGGTAGTTGTTTCTTTTGATTGCATGGTGTAGTAGGTAATTTTAATTAGTTGATGCATCTTTTTAGCATGAAATGTAAAGACTTCTCAATTTGTAAAATAAAATGTTTTTTTTCCAACAAAAATTATGTTTAGAGATTGCATTAAAGCATTTTACAACTAAGCAAGAATGCACATGAATGAATTCTTGTGGACGTGTTGAACACTTAATTGCATCATTTGAGTAGCTTTAGAGTTGCTATAACTGCATTGTAATATAAGTCATAAGTAGTGTGTCCTTGCATGAAAGTGCAGGACCAATAAGTTCTTTGTCCATTACATGGAAAATTAAATACAAAATAGCGACAATAATCTATTGAAATTTCCATCAAGTCTTGACGATATTTAAATGACATCAACCCAGGTTCATATGTCTAAATAGCTTCATTTTGATTTGTTTTTTTTTTCCACCATTGCAACAGGTTAGTTATGACATCGTTCACAATCTCGTTTCTTTCGCTGCGTACCAGATCAATAGCCGCCAGCATTCGAACTTTGTGGTCTTTGAGCTACAATGCAGTGAACTTAGTTAAGTTTCAGGTAGTACTTTTTTTCTCTTTTCCATGGCCATGGTATAAAACCACGTTGTTACCTGAGGTATTACTATTGGGGTGAACTCTGATTCCATACTCATCCATTGCAATATCCATACAGCAGAGTCTAAACTGTTAACAAGTCTAAACTTTCAATAAAGTTTATTTCAAAGTAAATAACAAAAAATCATAATTATTTATATTTATTTACATACTGTGGGAACTTAGATGAGCAGGGGTATTTAATATTCAACACAAGCATGGGTTTATAATAAGATCTATTGATATTATATTTAACTAATAAACAAATTAGCATATTACTAAAAAGGATGAGCACCAGTTAAGCTAGACGTGGTCTTCACTGATATTGCAGATAGAGGAATAAATAATTTTATGAATTTTGATGTGACTACTTAGTTATCATTAAAAAATATTCTCATTGACTTTGCTTTGATTTCCTTACCTGTCTTTGCATACAGGGAGTCCTTTTGCATATTCAGTATCCCATCCAGTGAAGATGTTTTGGATCTCCATTCCATTACTTTTATAGTTCTCCGTCATCATCATTTGAGCCACTACATTAGCCTACATTGTGTTTAAATGATGGATTAAGTAGTGACTAAATATAAAAAGTATTAGGATATTTTCACAGCAACTAAAATTTAGGTAATGAACATTGAATCTTTTGAATAGCTTCTGACAATGGTCAGAATATGGTCCTTGCGTTGGCCATCTGTTGCTGCGTTTCTGTTGCTGTCAAAATGGTAAATCATTTTGTCATCAAGCTGCATGACCATAAGGTACCAGTGATTTTCCTTCTCCTCATTGATAGGCACATATATCTGTCGTAAGTTTTACAAATTTGAAAACTTAGGAATGTTGAATATGTAAATTAGTAACTGATATTTCAAGCTTGGTTCAAGTACTCACAAAATTTAGGCTGCACGATGGCTTCATATAGGTGTCTGCATAAGTAGAAATGAGGTCCTCTATTTGTTCATGATTCAATACATCATTCTGGTGATTCAGAAACATAAGTTTACATAAGACAAATTCCAATCATGAATAAACAAACCACACCTCGATAAATGAAAATAATATTATTTATTTAACCGCGAATGATGGAGGCAGGAACCAACACACATCACTTGTGTACATCAACGCCATTAGTTCAACAACCTGCGCATGAAAGATATTGAATTTATATAACATTCCAAGAGACTACGCAAATAAGACTGATATGCTCAGCAATATAGAACTTTGACCAAGATTGGCTACTAACTTGTTTAGTGACATTTTTATCTGGACAAAGGCACATAATGTCCCTTCTGCAAGCATGTTTATTCATAATCTTTACCAGTCTTTCATTTGGATCTCTATCCATGGTGAAGATATAGGATGTTGTCTCTACCTGCTCCTTTGTAAGGTTCATATCTGGAGAAGGTTCAAAATTACACTTCATTTGCTGCATACAGAAGTTTGTGTTAGCATTTCCATTGTTATACATACACTGTATTTGTCACATGCTTGAATATTTTTTGATTGCAAGCTTACCTTTGTAATTAGATAGCAATAATTGGTTTTTCTGATGTTTTTTGGCATTCCACTTTTCTTGCAATTGGTGGTGATTTGAGTTGTGTTCTTTGGCAGGGACATGCAGTGTGGCCCTTTTTTCGTTGGTTTACTTGTTGTAGCACAAGCATGGAAAATCAGTTGCCTCTTCTTGTTTGGTGTTGCTTTAAATAGATTTCCATTGACATAGCCAGAGATGCTACCGGTCTCCCTCTGCACAATGTGATCATAAATTAGGAAGCATAATCCCCTGAATAAAGGGTTAAAAAGTAGGTGATGTTGTGTGTTAGTTTTTCTATATTATAGTTGGCAACAACTTTTTGCTTCTGAGTACAGGAACAAAAATTATTGTTCAGTCAATTTAGATTGCCCAATTTACAGATGAAAAACATTTTAATATTCTACATGGATAATCTGAAACTTTTAGCTTACCTTTGTAATTAGATAGCAATAATTGGTTACGATGACAAAATGTGAATTACTTGTGTAAAGGCAATTAATTATACCATGCAAATGAGTACTTACAAGAAATGGCTTGTGTGTAGATTTATGTTCCAATGCAAGATACCTTTGAGCATTGGTTTCTGATGGTCATTGGGTTGACTGAGGGAGCTCTTTTCATGCTGGGATCTTTCCATGATGACTACATCATGTGGGAGCGTGAGAAGCTAATGCGTGACACGGTCATATTCATGTGTTGATGAATCATTTACATTCCAAATTAATTCTCTGCAGCAAATATTGATTTAATTTTGTTGTTTCCGTATTTATGCAATCATGTACAGGTCAGAGCTATAATGGAATTAGCTAACTCTAATTATGTAACTGAAGAGTACAAGCTGCCACTACTAATGCCTGACTGGCCCGTGGCAAATGTCAGGGAAATTCCCAACTGTTCAAACAGGTTAGCTAAATATACCGCGACCCAAAATGATATGGCTGTATTCATGGTTGTATTTTATTCTCCTTAAACTTACTGTTAATTCAAAACATATCTGTAACATGTTTTGTAGTGAGAATTCTTCAGCTTGGGTTATTAATTGGCTACAGATGCAAGATGAGTTCAAGGCCTTTAACCATGAACCGGTGAGATACTGTTATGCTTTTTAGTAGATAAATAAATGCTTGCCTGTCTAACCCATGTTAATTAAAGTAAAAGAACCTATTATTCATTTGTATAGTATGTTGTAGCTTAAGGATCTCTTTCTCCGTGGAAAAACTGCTGTCAACCTTGTCACAAGTGTGTTCAATATGCTAAAGAGGGCCATTGAGAAGGATGCGGTGGATTGGCTGAGGCTTCGTTCTGCCCGAGCCTCAGCACGTGCTGAATGATTTTGGTTAAAAAAGGCTTCTTGTCATCGATAAAATTATGGACACGAGACTAAGGCCTTCCTGCACTATTAATCATGTAAACTTTTTTCTTGCGTTTGTGAAATCTAGGACAAATGTTGCTGGATGTCTATCTAGTAACCACCAATGATTTTTAACCCTAAACCCTCATGAATCCTACTTTGTTTAATCCTCTGATCATGTTATTTGCATACTTGAAGGGAAGAAGGTTGGGTAATTCCTTACGAATTATATTGGATTATCCTAAATTATGATCATCATATCCATGGTTTTGCCTTTAATATTTTGTGTTATCAATCAATCATACAGGGTGATACGAAAGTTTAAAATGAACGTAGTTTTCAATAAGATTTACGTACGTAAGACCAGAAGCATACCTAAACATGCAGTCACAGGCCCCATGTGCATTGTTCATAAATCATTCTCGTTGCACTTCCGTCAACTACACTTCACATTCTGCACTTGCTTCAGCCAAATCTTCAATTTATGTTCCCTAAAAAATTAATTTACTGTCAATTGAATAGAATAATAATAGGAGTAAATTTATGACTCCATCAAAGGAAAGATATAAAATGTATTATATGTCAACTTTAAAAATTTGTTTATATACAAATCTATAATTAAATGATTCTGTAGATAGCAAAATTATATTTTCGCTGCATATTCAGAATACAGTTGGTTTATTTGTTTCTGGCTTAGTTCTAAATAACATGTATAACAACAACTTTTCAGATTACATAAGAAAAAATTCTCCCAGATATAAGCAAGTTAAAATCTGCTGTGGTGAAAACAAAAAAATGTTTTCCAATCAGCAAACATGAGGTTCATATTATAGAATATATTCGGATGAGTAAAAGGCAACCGTCTAATCTAATTAGAACAATTTTCTCACACATTTATGACACTAGAGAAGAACTTGATGTCCTCATGAAGCACACACTAGAAATTGGTCATCATATTCCAAGGATTTTTTAAAGAAAATGAAATGCTCAAAACCTAATAACACTTTGCTGATTTTCATCTTAAGCATTGGCAGCAAGATTGACTATGTCACCTACGTTCTCCTCCTGCATTTTTACAGCCACGGTTAATTAATTAACAATTTTTACATAGATGTAAGTAAAGCCAGTTGGTGAAAAGTTAGCTACATACCACAAAATCACCCGGGAGTATTGGTTGTGACCACTGCTTCCTGTGCATTGATATGCCCGTCCCTGTTTTCATGTTGAGATCGTTCGGGACATGTTGTTCGATTGTGCCCTTCTTTGCGACACAAGCGACATCTTTGTGATGCCCGCTGTGACCTTGGTCCAGATCTGCCCTTGGTCATGCAAATAGGAGGATTGGCTGGCAAATCTTCAGGTAGTGAACCATTGGCTTGTCCTCCCTCGGCATCAGTTGTGTCCTCATCATCCCAAGATTTGATAGTTGCCACAGCCCAATCCCTAGCTTGAATATACCTATTGCTCTTCTCAATTCCTTTTGCAGCAACTTGTCGAAACCAGTCCATCAAACAACCTAACTTCATAAATCTTAGTGAATTGGAGGTCTGAGTTAATGAGTCGTACATCCCTTGCTTTGCATTTTTGGTCCACCGGTGCAACACAATTGAATCCGGAAACTGGCAAATGTCCAACAAGACGAGCAACCTAACAATGTGCTCACACGGTATGCCAAATGATTCCATCCTCATACACGAGCACTTTAGTTGTTGCGGAAACGTGAATAATTTCAATACAAATCAATCCTATGAGCTTTACTATTATAGTAATTCACAGTGATGAGGCACAATCAAGTCCCACTTAAACCCGGTCTCCTTAGACAGAATTTTATTAACCAGGAAAGACCAGAGGGGAGAGACCAGTCTCACTAATTCCAACCTCCATACTAGCAATATAATAAAACACAGATAAATAAATAAACAAATAATAATAAAAAAGAGAAAGGAAAGAACACACCAATTGATAACGGAGTTCGGCCAAAATTTTGCCTACGTCTCCGGTCAGCACTACTTGTAGCTGATCTCTTTAATATGTGAATATATAAAAGAGATTACAATTTTTGGGATGATTTTAAAAACTAAAACCATAGTCCTATATATAGGGGTTTAACCCCCTTCCCCCTACTAGTTTCTAACGATGTGGGGCTAAAATTTGTGCCACCACCATCAACATTCACAAATCTCCACCTTGGCACATATTTAGACCATATCAAACGAATAATAGTGCTGACTCAAATCAAATCATGCGTGCAAGATGTTGACCAAGTCTAAACAATGTTTAAACTTGGCTGACGTCACCACCTTAGTCATCATATCTGCAGGATTTTCTGAAGTGTGTATCTTCTGGAGCAATATCTCCTTTTCTTCTAGAATTTCCCGCACAAAGTGATAGCGAACATCTATGTGCTTTGTTCTTGCATGATAAACTTGGTTCTTTGCTAAATAAATAGCGCTCTGACTGTCACAAAACACTTCTATGTATTTTTGACCAACTCCCAAGTCTTCAAGCAAACCTTGAAGCCAAATCGCCTCTTTTACAGCTTTTGTCACTGCCATGTACTCTGCATCTGTTGTGGACAAAGCTACTGTTGACTGTAAAGTAGACTTCCAACTAACTGGTGCCTTTGCTAGAGTGAACAAGTAACCAGTCGTCGATCTTCGCTTATCCAAATCTCCTGCATAATCGGAATCACAATATCCAACTATGCTTTGACCAATGATACCATCCTGCTCAAACACTAAACCAACATCTACAGTATTTTGAATATACCGCAGAATCTATTTGACAGCTTGCCAATGACCTCTACCTGGATCATTCATATACCTGCTAACAACTCCAACTGCCTGAGAAATGTCAGGCCTTGTACACACCATTGCATACATTAAGCTACCAACCGCATTAGCATAAGGAACTTTAGCCATGTATTCTCGCTTTTCATCATCTTTCGGAGATAATAGATTACTAAGTTTGAAATGAGGAGCAAGAGGAGTACTTACAGGTTTTGTATCTTCACTTATACCAAAACTTTGTAGCACCTTCTTCAAATACTGCTTCTGAGTCAGATAAAGCTTGCCTCTTTCTCTATCTCTGCTTATCTCCATGCCGAGAATCTTTCTGGCTTCTCCTAAATCCTTCATCTCAAACTCTTGTTTCAACTGAGCCTTTAGCTTCTCTATTTCAGCTTGGCTCTTTGATGCTATCAGCATATCATCAACGTACAAGAGTAGATAGATGTAGGACCCATCTTGTAGCTTTTGAAAATATACACAATTATCATACCTGCTTCTTGTGTACAACTGACCCATCATGAACTTATCAAATCGTTTATACCATTGCCTTGGTGATTGCTTCAAACCATAAATCGATTTGTTCAACTTGCACACCCAATCTTCTTTTCCAGCAACCTCGAATCCTTCTGGCTGAGACATATAGATTTCCTCTTCCAATTCACCATGTAGGAACACGGTCTTCACATCAAGTTGAGCTAGCTCCAAATTCAACTGTGCTACTAAGGCCAACAAAATTCTAATGGAGGAATACTTCACGATTGGAGAAAATACCTCATTATAGTCAATTCCTTCCTTCTGAGCATAGCCTTTAGCTACCAACCTTGCTTTGTAGCGGACATCATCTTTGTTAGGAAATCCTTCCTTCTTGGTGAACACCCATTTGCACCCAATTGCCTTCTTGTCCTTC
>JASCZI010091556.1:5011-18027 GCA_036250425.1 Stylosanthes scabra | reverse complement strand
ACGTTGTGGGTGATGATGCTGAGGGTGGGTCGTAGCTCGGAAGAAACGGCGAAGGACGGCGGTTATAGGGCAAGTTTACCGAGGAAGATGATGGCACCGAGGAAGATGATGGCAGGACGGTGGTCGGAGTTGGATTCGGCGTTGGATCTAACTCCGAGGATGTCCGATCTGTGTTGATCAGAGAGAAGGATGGTTGATTGGAGATGAAGAGCACCAAGGATGGTTGATTCGTCGAGGATAGCTTCGATGGTGATGATCGGTGAAGATGTCACCGTGACGTCCAGCGAAGGGGAAGGGCGTCGCAACTCCGTGAGGGAGCTGCGGTGCCTATACCCGTTCTCTCTCTCTCTACTGTAACAGCACTGTTCTTTTTTTTTTTATTCGGCTTAGAAGTATGCTATACATAGATTTTAATATTTTTTGGACCTTATCCTGTATGTAGTTTTTTTTTCTTTTGCGCTTGATTGTTGTAGGTTTCCCACTCACGCACACTCCACTAAACCCATTCTACCGAAGGGATTCGAACTTGATGTGATATTTTAAGAGGCCAACATAATAGCCACTCATACCAACATCTCAGCCACATGCTACACATAGCTTGAGTCTTGAGCCTAGCAGTTAGTAGGCTTGGAACGATTGGATTTTGGTGTTATTTGGGTTGGTTAGGTCTGGACCTGTCCAGACCATTGCCCAAAAAGAAGCTTTAGTCTTCTAGAAACTAAGAAAAATGGTTTAATATTAACAATTTCCACACTGATTATTGAAAAAGCATCAAGTTCTTATGTCCAAAAAAAAAAAAAAAAGACATCAGGTTTCTAACATTGAGGACTTCCATGCTTATCATAAACTTGCAATCTCGCATATGAGAGTTTGTTTTTCAAGAACAAAAATTCTAGGCAACCAAGTAATATACCCAATCAAACCCAACTAAATTCTTCTGACACACGCACTACCTTTATTTTAAAAATGAGATTTTCTCTCAGCTCGAAAAGTGTGTCGCCTTCTCCAACACGTTTCATTATATTTCAATTTTTCACTTTTGGTGTGTCTCATCTATTCATTAAGCTCACTATCATTCATCCATTTTGTTTGCGGAAAGCAAAAATTCATTCCTAGTTCTTTTATAGTCGCAAATTTCTTCACACAATGGAACACGTTTTTGCCGCTGCAACAGAGGAAATCGTACATGTTTTTTAATCATTTATGGATTCCAGGGTTTTTAGATTTGAAATTTGTGAAATTTTTGTTTGATTAGTGTGTTTTGTTGCTTTTAATCAATGTGTATCATTAATGTTGATGATGCTTTCATCAGAGAATGTTTCAACCCGTCGACATTAATGTTACATATTCGATTATTCACGAAATTCTGTTCGGCTTGACAAAGAAATCTATTTCGATAGATGTTGTTGTTTTTGTTTAATGAATGAATCAGTTCGTTACCAATAATGATTAATTATTGTATTGTTAATGTTGATGTTGTTGAATAAATGGAAACCGGTGACTTTTTTTTTCTTCGACGATTCGTTAAATCCGGTTCACCTGGACGACGAAATCCGCTTCGGTATGTAATGAGTAAGTGTTTTTGCAGTACTCGTGTGATGTTGATGAGGAATATGTCCCCAAGGTTGGAATGACTTTTGAATCAGTTGATGAAGATGGTTTATTCTATAAAGAGTATGCGAAACGTGCAGGTTTCGCTACAAAAATAAGGAACTCAAATAGGTGTAAGGAGACCAAGGAAATAAAGAATCAACTCATAACATGCAATAGAGAAGGGAGATGGACATCTGAAGTACCATCTATAGAGAAGACGAACCCGATATGTGGTGCAAATTGTCCTGCACAAATTTATGTGCACGTAGACAAGAAGACTCGACTTTGGTGTATTTCAAAGGTTGTTCTCCATCATTCACATTCATGCTGTCCTGATCAAGCTCAGATGTTACCACAACACAGGGAGCTGAGCCTGGACGTTCGTAGGATGATAGAGAATAATGATCTATATGGTATTATACCACGCCAAACATTTCAATCGCTTATGACAGCTGCTGGTGGTCATAATGAGGTCGGCTTCATTGAAAAGGATGTGAGAAACTACATCACTAGGGAGGTTCGGAATGTGACGGAAGAAGAAGATGCAAAAGAGCTTGTAAAATATTTCTTGAGAATGAAGGAGAAGAACGAAGAATTCTTTTATGAGATTGTACATGATGGTGATAAGAGAATTAAGAATGCATTTTGGGCTGATGCAAGGAGCAGGGCTTCAAATGAACACTTTGGGGATGTTGTGTCATTTGACACTACTTACAACAAAAACGGGTTTTGCATAATGTGTTTTTTTACTTCGATCTTGTTTTCAAATCCGGTTCGGGTTTTTTCCATTCATGAACGATTTCATTATACACAGGTATGATTTTGCCGTATGCATCTTTCGTTTGTGTGAATCATCATGGGCATTCCATTCTTCTTGGATGTGCTTTGTTGAAGAATGAGGACACCGATTCTTTCAAATGGTTGTTTGATTGCTGGCTTCGTTGCATGTGAGGGAAGCCACCTAGAGGGATCATTACCGATCAATGTCCATCGATGCCAGGCACCATTTCTGATTGTATGCCAACAACGATTCATAGGTGGTGCATTTGGCACATTATGAAGAAGGTCCCTCAAAAATTAAACGGATTAAAGGGACATAATGACATCAAACATGAGATAAGTCAGATCGTGTGGTCATCGCATTCAAAAGACGTGTTTGAAGGAAAATGGGAATCATTTATTAGCAAACATGGTCTGGGTGGTGATAAATGGCTTTCAGGTAAATTTCATACATTTTTTTGTTACCATTTCCGCTTTTAGCCATGTCTAAAATCTGGTTCGGGGTGAATTCTGATTACATTCTTTATTGCTGGATTACCAGAGCTTTATGCAGATTGTCATCTATGGGTTCTTGTGTATCTTGATATACACTTTTGGGCTGGGATAAGAAGTACACAAAGGAGCGAGAGCATGCATGCGTTTTTTAATAATTTCATTACACGGAAGAATTCCTTGATCCAACTTGCTAAGCAATATGATAATTGCCTAGGTAGAAAAGAACAAAAAGAGAGGGAAGCAGATGCTGGAAATTTTTACACCACTGTTCCTTGTGCAACCAATTCAGGTATTGAATCCCAATTTCAGATAGCTTACACGAATGCAAAATTCAGGGAAGTTCAAGCGCAATTCAGAGAAAAGGCTAATTGTGTGGTAACATGTAAGCAGCGTGTCCCAGATTTTGTTGTTTATGAGGTTTTAGAAGAGATTTCAAGCAACAGGAGCAGCATCTTTAAATTTACATATGACTCGATATCACTTGAGGTCAAATGCGAGTGCTTACTATTTGAATCTAGAGGTATAGTATGTCGACATTATTTAATGGTGCTGAGCTATGAGAGGGTGGATAGCATTCCACCAAGTTATATATTGGAACGATGGAGTAAAACTATATAAAGAGGAGGCATACGAGTATAAAGAGCAGCTATGATGAGCCATCATTGGAGCCAAGGAATATGAACTATGATGTTATGCTATCTCATTCTAAAGTTCATTGGAGTCTGCATCGGGGTGTCCAGTGTTGACTGCGATGGTTCATCGTGCTTATGATAAGCTTGAGGCTGATATGAAAGAATACAAAGCCAAAAGTGATGTGCAATCCATCTTGAGTGAGATGAATGATTTGCAAACCCCAACACTTGTTAGATTAAGAGGACGTCCGAAGAAAAGATTGGGCTCGATTATGGAAAAAAATGCATCAAAGATAAAGAAAAAGAAAACAACGCAAACTTCTTCTTCTTATACATTCCCTGTGATTTAGTAAGAACATCCTATTCGGTTTGCAATATAAATCCGCTTCGGGTTTTATTCTGTGTAAATCCAGTTCGGCTTTAATATTAAATGTGCTCTGTAATAGTAAGTACATCTTCTATATAAAATCCAGTTAAGTTTTGGTTTTCCAATCTCAATTAATGTACAAGGTCGAAGGCATGTATATTAACAGACTTATTCAACATTTTAAGTACAACAATATATGTTAACAATATATATTAATAGATTTGTTAAACATTTTAATTACAACAAATAAATAAATAATCACAGAGTTTGAGTTTGTACATATTCAAAGCTATTTGCTTCTGCTCTCAACGAATTTTCCTTGCTCATGATTATCTTGATCACGATCTTCTTCCTGAATTCCTCGAGCATAGGCTAGAATTGGAAAAATATTTAGTTAGTAAGATATATTAAAGTCGAACCGGAATAGCCCAAAATAAAACATTGGAGATTTGGTTACTTACATCGGTCCACTGTTCAATCTCGTATGTCGTGTTGTCTTTACAGCACCCTGCTAAAATGGTAGGATCTATCAACTCCATCCATTTCATGACAAACACTGCACAATCAAACTCATTTGGCTGCCCAGGAATGTCGATATATTTTGGCAGCAATGAGTGTGACCCTTTCTTGAACATGGATGGAGCTCCAGTCCATATCAACATTTGATCCAAGATGATTACAAATGAAACCTAATCAGAATGAAGAACAATGATTATCCCAAGATGAACCGAATTTATGAATGAAGTTGAAGGAAATTTTGTTAATTTTGATTACAAAGCAAACTTACGGCAAATTTGCTCAGGGCTGTTCTTTCATCGCTGGGGTAAACTATGTTCTTTGAATTGAGAACAAAGATCTCCCTTTGAGCAACATCCAGAACATACATCCACTAATGTTCTGAATATATCACGGGTGCAAACAGCTGCATGTTATGAACAACTTTAATTATTCTGTGAAAACAACGACATTTAGTTTTTAAATGAGGAGAGTATGTACTTACAAATCTATGGGAGACAAGCTTTTCTTTGTCAAGATAAACGAGATACTCCTGATGATTCTTCAATGTGCTGATCTCATGATGTTTCTTCTTCTTCTTGTCCATACAGTTGTGGTGATGAGTTTCAAACATCCTTTGCTGAAAAAAATATAACCGAAATGGATTTTATATGGATTACACAGATGATTTTCAAATAGAATATAAAGACCGAACCGAATTCTTACCAATATCTCTGGTGGAATGCAATATACAAGCTTTTCAAACCGCTCGTTCTCTTCCGCGTTTAGAATGTAGCACATGAGGCTGACAACCTTTGAAAAGAAAAAAAAGGAAGATAAATGTAGGAATATATCAGTGTTAAGGACATAATTGCATTAGGGATGTCATCAACTTACTTTATGTCAATGTACAACCCTGGTGTCATTGACATAAATTGATATCTCATTGCCTCCAGAAATCGGTGCCCTCTGAGCTTGAATATCGTCTCAAAGTCGTTATCCCCTTTGGCCACCGTTGCCCAATTAGCCACTGATAAACCTTATTTTGATGGTTTATCTTGAACATAAATTAGAGGTTTTATCAACATAAACTCACATAAATAGCTAGTGAATGAGCATTTTTATGAATTCATCCTTAATTGTGCCTTAAATGAGAAAATGCATGATTTTAAGCTTTAAATTGCAAATTTAATTCTACTTCCATTCCATTCTATGCCTTGATATGTTTGTTAAGTGTTTGAAGCTTTAGGAAGCAAGGATAGCTTGGAAGGAGTGAAGAAAACATGCAAAAGCAAAGATTTCACAAAGAAGCGAACATGAGAAGATGGAAAAAGGAGCTATAGTCATCGGATTGGAGCAAACATGGACTCTTTGGAAAGATGAATTCGATATCTACAACTTTTATGTTGAAGACTTTTTCAAGTTCTATAGGATTCTATGCGGAATTTGCGTCCAAAGATTGATTCGCTGAAAGTTTCTAATGCTGCCAACCTTGACCTCTTCTTACTAATCGGGTCATAACTTGAGCTAATGAGGTCTAAATGACATGGTTCTAATGCCATTTGAAAGCTAACATTCATAGATTCAAAATGGTATACATATGTCTATATGAAGATTTGCTGCCTCTGCCCGTTGCTACACACAAGTTGTGTACGCAACTCTGATTTTCACTCTCGGGAAGTTGCGTGGGCAACTATAGTTTTGTTTAGACTTCATTAGCTCAAGTTATGACCCGATTAGTGAGAAGAGGTCAAGGTTGGCAGCATTAGCAACTTTTAGTGCATCAATATTTGGACGCAAATTCCGCATAGAATCCTATGGAACTTGAAAAGATCTTCAACATAAAAGTTGTAGATATCGAATTCATCTTTCCAAAGAGTCAAAGTTTGCTCTAATCCGATGACTATAGCTCCTTTTTCCATCTTCTCATTTTCGCTTCTTTGTGAGATCTTTGCTTTTGCATGTTTTCTTCCCTCCTTCTAAGTCATCCTTGCTTCCTAAAGCTTCAAACACTTAACAAACATATCAAGGCATCGAATGGAATTGAAATAGAATTAAATTGCAATTTAAAGCTTAAAATCATGCATTTTCTCATTTAAGGCACAATTAAGGATGAATTCACAAAGATGCTCATTCACTAGCTATTTATGTGAGTTTATGTTGATAAAACCTCTAATTTATGTACAAGATAAACCATCAAAATAGGGTTTATCAGCCACTCTTTCTTCCAAATCATTTTTAATCACTTGAGTAGGTTGCGGGGTTTCTAATTGAGGTCCATCTTCACTAACATGCTCATCCAGGCTTTCAATTGCTATAATAGTTCGAGCAGTCAGTGAAAGTTCTTCTTCCGGTGTCTTGGGGGGTTGTTCCTGTGTTCCAAGAGGTCTTTCAAACTCCTTACCCAAGCTGAAGGATGGAACAGAAGGATCAGGTTGAGACTCCGATGGAAGTTCCTGACCCATGCTCATAAGCACCTCTGTTATTAGCATCGAACTTAGGGAAGTTACAAGACAATCTTCAATTTTTGGAACCACGACTTTGATGGATTGTGGTTCATGCTCATCCTCGGAGCTGGAAGAGATGTCAATCACCTCTTGAGTCGGGTATATGGGCTTGTGAACATAAACCGAAATGGATTTTGAGTAAAGGTTGAAACGAATTTATAAACTTTAACCAAAGCAAATTTCTATATGCAGGTGAAGACAATATTGAAAGAAACTGAAACAGGTTTATATACTTACACCACTTCAATTACTGATTGAGAATGTGCTTCCTCATCTTATCGCTCTAAACGAGGAGGATGTTCTTCAATCTGAGCAGGGTTATTATCCTCTTCTTGCGGAGGTGGCTGCTCTTCTTGACTCATTATTATGAGAGCATCTGTTAAGAGCCTATCCCTTGGGGAAGATACAATATCCCCTTCATTTTTAGGAATCAACACCGTGATTGGTGTTGGTTCAGGCTCATCCTCAGAGCTTGAGCAAATATCAATGATTTGTTGTTGTGGTTGTTGTTGTTGATATGGTTGTTGTTGTTGTTGTGGTGGTGGTTGTTGATGTGGTGGTTCCTCTTCTTCTGGTGGTTGCTGGTGTTGTTGTAGTTATTAATGCCCCTCAACAACTAGATTACCACTCTCAGCATTAGATTCATCGTTTCAAAGGCTGACAGTGGCATAATCTATTGGAGGATCTTCAATGGGCTGTTTTGTTCTCTTTTTGCTCCTCTCTTCTCTTTCTTGATGCTTTCTCTTCCTTATAGACAAAACAGCCTGAGCAAGCGTGTGCCCATCTTGTATCCTGTTAATCCGAAACGGATTTTGTTAGTAGACATAAAACGGATATTAAAATGATGTCGCAGCGGATTTTGAAACTTACTCAGAAACAGTTTTTTGAGTGAGGGGCAGTCGCTCACTTGATCCCTCATCACAGGCAGAGTCAGAGTCGTTCCCCCTTTTGCTTATTCTCTCCACCTAAACCAGCCTCTCAGACCTTGTCTCCTCCGAATCAGACTCATCCTCAGTAAAGGTATCAACTGAACCGGATTCAGACTCATAACTAGACTCGACATATTCAGATTCAGAGGAAGAGGATGACATCTTCTTGGCATGCATTTTTGCAGTTTTTATTAGACTCTAAGTCATAAAACATGTCAGAGCTTTATTCAATAAAAATGAACCGCATTTGATTATAAGGGACAAAGCGATTTTCACTTACTGCTGCATTTGTTTTCTCCTGCTTTATTCTCTTCCAGAGGGTGTCCCCCTTCCAGTATTGAATCCACGGAGGCTAGGGAATCCCGACTGTTCTCGAAATGCGTCTCATGGAAGTAGATGATCAACATTGCATAACAGTATCCACTTACGGACTTGGTGTGGTTTGTCTTGGCCTTCTCTACCTCCTCAAGGAGGAAGTTATGCACATGCAGCGCCCAATTTCTGTTTCTTGTGTTCTCCAAATCGAATAACGTGGGGAGAGCTCTTGGGGTCACGTTTGGAGTGGATGTGGGCAGGAGAAAGCACTTCTGGACGTACAATAGAAAGCTTTCTTGAACAACTTCCTGTTATCCTTCGTGTCAACCTGTGTGTTGAATATCATCCTTGACAGGGCAGCTTGTGTTTTACCCTCAAAAAACTTGTAAACATTGTGATCCTCCTCACTCAGGTCTTTAGGTGTTACCTTATCGTCGTAAGGTGTACCTAGGAAAAAAACAAAGCGGATTTTAGACTACATTAATAACCAGATTTTAAACCAAATAATTAAGCGGATTAAGAACATATACCGAACCGGAAATGTTTACATCTTTAACTGGATTTTAAACGTGGCATGAAGAGGTTATACCTGTTGAGCTCAGGCCAAGGGCTTTCCCTATCTTTTGGGTGGTGATCTCAACCTCTCCTACAACCGCGTGGATGGTGTGGTCATATGTGTCGAAATGGTTGTAGATCTCCTTCAAGACTTTCTGCTTCAATTAGTAGTTTTGCAGATGTGAAAACACTCCGAAGCCCAATTCGTCGACTAAGGCCCTTTTCTCTGGATTTTTATCCAGGCATTGCTCGAAAATAACAGCAATTGACTTAGGTACGCACCTAAAATCATGACCTTGCTGCAACCACAGAATTATGAACCAGATTTGAACTAGTAAGCGAACTGAAATTTAGATTAAAGAAAAAAAATGAAAAATTGACATTTAAAAACTAAAACTGAGATCCTTACATCCTTTTTTGGTTTGCTCTCCTTCGCCGGAGCACGTTTAACACCCTTGCCGTTCTTAGAGACGTTTCCATGAACCATTTTTGCTGTAAAAAAAATCAGAAAACACAAATTAATGAAACTCAAACTCATGAAACATGGTCCAATAAGCCGAAGCGAATGTAAACCCTAATGTGAACCAAATTTCAAATGGGGATCAAAGCAATGACTATCAATCGAAGCAATCAACTACAATGAACAATACAATAAACACGAAATGAAGCTGATTTCATAAAAGCTTCGAAGCAAAACAACAACTTTATGAAAACCCTAAATAACCCTAAGACGAAGCGAATGTAAACCCTAATGCGAAGCAGATTCACGAAGCAGATATCAATAAGAATCAACATAATGTAAACTCGAAACAATGAAACCCATTAGGGTTTATACATGATTCCACCAGTAAAAGGAAAGGAGTATGATAACACCCTATATTAAATCGAAAAAAAAAATGATTAACACTAACCTTGGTTTACTTTGAATGGTTTTCCTCACGATACTTTGATTCAGAGTACGATTCCGCTTCGGATTTCTGTTCTTGATGTAGAACTTGTCTCGGTTTCTCGTCTTCCTTTCTTCTTTGTGTTTTTTGAACAGTAACGTTGCGTTTTTTGAAATGACTAGTGAATGGGAATTGAAAATAGAAGTAGTCGAGACGTTTCCTTTTCTGCATCGATTCGCGTGGCGCGTCTTTTCGAATTGGGAGGTTTTTCTGCGTGGTCTCCATGCGCGTGATGAGAGTGATATAAAACGACTTGGTTGTGATTTGGTTGGGTATATTGGTGTATGTGTAGGGTTATTGTTTCAAGAAATAGGGTTCCAATATTGTTATGTACCAAGCTAATTAGAAATAGGGTCCGAATATTGTAATTGAGTGAAATGGGAACTAGGGTGAGTTTTGTAACTAACTTGCCTAGCTGAAAAGCGAGTGAAAGAGAATTTGCATTCAGTTAAGAAAGAGAGGTAGGAGATATGAAGTGCTGTGGGGGAAGGAAAAGTGAGGAATAGATCAGAATAAACTACGAGAGCTGGCTATATAATCCTCATCCATTCTATCTTACTGTCCTTGTATTTCTACACTTCCATTTTTAATTAGACAACACTACCCTAGGGTATAATCACTTTGAGTCATCCACTGTTTCCTTCAATTCTATTTGTCTGTGAAATTATTCATCTCATGTACTAATTGTTACATCCTGTGTTATTGGCATATATCTGTTTAGTTTTTCTTTGTAACTATATAATCAAACCATGTCCCTTTTTCTTGATTTCTCGAATGAAGTGGAATGAATGCCTTGTTACAAAGCATTATCATATGTAATGAAAATGAGAATGTGACATGTGATGTGATTTTATTGTTCTATATAATTTGATTATAGTTACGATATCTGAATGTGAAATGTATAGTGTGCTTGGAGTTCTTTCATCCTAGGCAATAGGATATATAGTGGGTTTTTTCTGATCATTATTAATCCTTCTATAACCAAAGATAGAATTTCTTTAAATTTGTTAGTTATCAACGCGAAGCACCTGAGAACTATAAGGCAATTAGGTAAAATGTGCATTTAAATACAAAAATCAAAATCAACCCAGGCTTTACACTAGTACCACCTTAAACATAGAAGTCTTCAGAGGTGACAGGTAAGCTCTACTGTTGGGATTGACAAGCTCAGCAATGAAAACACAAATCGAGAAGATTGGTAATGGTCTTTCTTGTTTAGTAACAATTACTTCTGAACACAGGTCCTCGTCTTTTTGGAATAGGATAGAAAAGTTCTTTCTTCAACTCAACTGATTTTTAGTAGTAAAAATATTTGGAGTTTCATAAAATAAAACTGTGTAAAAAACAGGAGAACATTTTGCACAAGATTATTTAGCCTTGGGCAAAAAGATAATAATTTTCCTTTGCAAAAAAATCACCCTCAATAAAGTTACTAACATGTTTCACGAGAACTCTTTCAGTCAGTGAGTTTTAAGTTACAACATTCTCAATGGAGTGATGAGGACTCTTCCTCTTCCTCTTCCTCTTCCTCTAGTGCTGCACATTTTCAAGCCAGCTATCATCATTCTCTCACATTCACTAATCTGACACAAATAACATAGAAATGTTTAACCAAGCCATTGTTGTGCACGACGATCTCCGCTACCACCAACAGAATGTCGAATACTGATCTTTTCTCCAGCATATTTCTGTTGAAGCCATTCAAAACCATTTACATCAAGTTTTCCATTAACCGACTTCCCTTGCTTCCTGCGTGTTAGTTGCTCCCTTATGGAAGCCCACAATTTCCCAATAGCATCCCTCTGATGTGCTGTAAATCTAGCCACATTATCAAAGGCATGCTTTACCAAAATATCAATCACGGTTTGACACCTGAATAGAGATGATTCAACCAACAAAAAAAAAAGGGTCAATGATGAAACATGTGAATATGTGATACATGAATAAAACAGGGAATAGTAGACTAATTTGCCAAGAAACATGTGAAAAACGAATACAACAGAAAAGAGTATACTAATTTACCACGGTGTTTTATAACGCCGAGCTGCAATCTCTAAACAAGTTATCAGGGCCTCCCTTTGTGACTTGAGGAATCTCTTGGTTTCTTCCTCATCCTCCTTTATCTTCACAGTTCCCTCATTCTTTGTCTTTAATTTTTCACCTTTCTTTGTGGATTCAGGAAGCAGTGCATCAAGTCCAAATGGGTCAGCTTGCTCCTCATCATTATTATCCTTGTCTGTGGCAAGTGTTTTACTACCTCCATCTGCCACATTTGTATTGTCTTCCAGAGACATTGCTTCCTCTGCGTCATCATCCTCTGTCGCAACAGGTAGGTTGGATATAGCATCCTTGATTTGTCCAGCTGCTTTAGAGAACTGTATAAAAAATTGGAAAATAAAGCATAAGCAAACCAATAGATATATTTGTGGGTTCAAATATTGGAATCAACTGAATAAGACCTATAAGGATAACAGTATCCAAAATCTAAATCATGGTGACTAAGCATAAGATAAACACATGACAAATAACATCTAGAAAAATATTTTAAGCAATAGTTTGGCGCATTATGGATTTATTATTACCCGCTACAAATACAGGAGTCAAGTATCAGCTATTTATAGCATCAACCTAGAAGTTTAATAGTCAAATAAACAAAAATTGAACAATTTAAATAAAGAATGTAGCAAATGGAAACTGAATCAGACCTCCCATACCCCCAGCAAAACAAAAATGCTCGCCACATGTCATGCATCTGTCACAACAATATTGCACGGGTGAACAATTGGATGCCCTATGGGCGATGCGATAACAATGGTTATTCCTCCACAAAAAATTGATCATATTATTGGTTCAGAAAATTTTCCTTTTAAATTCAACTTGACTTCTGCAAGTAAAAAATCTTAGGAGACCATATTTACTCATTATATCCATCTTTGGTCACATTCATGAACAAGGAGAACTGTCGTATTGATATGTGACGTGACAAATTCAAAAGTAGTTTACAAAAAACAATAATGACATATATATAGTAATTACATGACAAGAAAATGCCAGTAAATATATGACACAGCACACTTTGATTTTTCGGTGACATGAACAATTTATACATGTCAATAGCCAAAAACTGCAGCATACTGGTCCAATATGCTTCAACCTTAGTTCCCTGAATAGGAAGACAAAACAAATGGTGACTAAGCAAGCCTTTAGTGTAAGACATACCACAAAGCTGTCATCTGTGTATAAATCGTTTGCTATGATGGCCATTATTGTCCACGCTGCTAGTTGATTCCTTTGTTTCTTGTTGAGGTGCTGCAATTGAAGGACAGCAAAGTGATCAGGAAATCCTTCAGAGACACTCTAATATGTTAAAAGAATCAATAAGGACAAATATATTGTATAAA
>JASCZI010091554.1:8761-21742 GCA_036250425.1 Stylosanthes scabra | reverse complement strand
CAAGAAGAACAAAGTGGTGGATGGATGGATGGAGTGACTCACAAGTAAGAAAGTAAAGAAAGATATTTGTTGTGATTTTCGCGGTGCTGAACCAAAGCTGTGGTGTACCGTCCCCTCCAACTGTATTGTGTTGAATTGAATACTCTCTCGTTTTGCCTCCACTCGATTTGGCGGACTTGTCAGATATTTTCAGTTCTCTTGCTCTACAGCTACACAAACTCCTCAACGCTTGAGAAAATTAAAGCCTCTAATTAATTTAAGGATGAGGTTCATTTTCCTTTCATCCTCCTCATTCTTCTTGAACTGCTCCTGCTTCTTCTTTTACTTTCTGCTTTTGTCTCTCTCTTTGTCGTTTAGGGTTTTTTTCTGTTTGATGCGGATTTTGTTTCTTTGGTCTCTGAATTTGACCGTGGCAGCACGCTCTTTGAGAATGGCTGAATCACGTGGCACTGCCGTTGAGTGCTAACAAGGGAAGTTGAAGTTGAAGCTGATACAGATGCAAATTCAAATGCAAATGCAGGAGGAGCAGATCAAGAGCCTGAAGGATGAGAATGCGCCGCCGGGGGATACGGTGGTTAGGTGGGAGAAGTTTCTCCCTCGGATGGCGCTCAGAGTGTTGCTTGTTGAAGCCGATGATTCCACTCGCCAGATCATCTCCGCTCTTCTCCGAAAATGCAGTTACAAAGGTACTTCTTCCTCCTCCTTCATAAATCCATCTTCTTTACCTGTATTTGTTATGATCATAATTTGACTCCTTGAAGTATTAAGGATCTGAGGTGCTATCGGGTTCAACTTCATTTTCAGCACTCTTGTATGCTACACGAAAAATTACACTCAAACTAATAGAAATAAGAAGGATTATAAAAATTAGGAAAATTCTACGATGAAAAAAATTAAGTGCCTTTTGATGAGGATATTAGCATATTTAGAAGTTTCTCTCTCTTCTTTAATTGCACAAAGTGTCTTCATCATAGACCTTCCCTAAAAATTAAGCACGAAAGGCTTTGAAACATGTATCTCTAGCACGATCAATTTGCTTCTACAGTCAAGAATAGAGACAAATCTTTCATTAATGAGGGAACGGATAAGTGCAGTGGGTCAATTAATCAATGGATCCACTTTCTTTTTTTAGCTCTATGGTGATATTTGGATGAATGTTTATTACACTTGCATCTGTCAATCTAATTACTCGGTTCCCATACATCCATAGCTTGTTGACTGAGGGATTGTTTGGTTTATTTTGTTTTGACGAAATCAATTTCCACAATGCTCAATGGATTGAGCTTCTGGCTTTAAAAGCTTTATCTGAGTACCACATGAAGTAATCAAAACTTAAATTTGCTAATAAACATAATTCTTTGCAAACTTGAATCATAGAGAGTAGCTTCATGCTGTATTCTAAATGTGTAGGCACCAGAAATAGAAATACTATGCACTTCGAGCTTCAACGTTGAAGTTGTATGTTTTCCTTTAAGTGTATGACACTATGGAACTTCTAACTGTAATTTTCACATACAGTTGCTGCAGTTCCTGACGGCCTAAAGGCATGGGAGACATTGAAGAGCAAAGCACCTGAGATTGATCTTATATTAACAGAAGTGGAGTTGCCATCCATATCTGGATTTTCACTTCTCACTTTGATAATGGAACATGACATTTGCAAAAGCATTCCCGTCATAAGTATGTTGTCTCGTACGTTGCTAATCATGTTTGATTTGATCGGATAGTGATCTCAGGTGTATTCTCTATTTCTGGTGGTTTTGCAGTGATGTCCACTAATGATTCAGTTAGCATGGTGTTCACATGCATGTTGAAAGGTGCGGCTGATTTTCTTATTAAACCCATTCGGAGGAATGAGCTACGGAACTTGTGGCAGCACGTATGGAGAAGGCATGCTGTATGTTGAATTCTTTGATATTCTTGTAGCAACATTTTTATATATATATATATTGTCTTTTATTGGGGGCTTAGTAAATCGACTTTTATTTGCTTCGAGTTTTTTCCCTCTAATATTAATCATTAATTTATCTATTCAGATTAGCGGGTCCCATCCGAGTTTAACATTGCTGCAGAATAAACTTGAAATTGCTGCTGAAAACAATGCTGCAAGCAATGACTCTAGTGGTTCTGTGGCTTCCCCCCAGAAAAATAATGAGTACAGTGGTGAGAAAGCAAGTGACGCTCAAGTAAGTGTTCCCTTATCTCCCTGGAGTTTTCATTGTGTTAGGATATTGTGAAGTCTTATGCAGAGAACTTGTGCTTCACTATTATTCGGAGCTGAGAATGCATACATGAAAAATATGCAGGTTACCTCCCCGCTGAAGAGCTCTTCAAAGTTGAGCGATATTAACCCAGTGAAGCATGAAGAGGCTACCCAATTTGAAAGGGAATCGGCTACACACCATAACGAAGCTGGAGGTTTGTAATTTTCTTGTATTGTCCACTTCTGTTTAAATTTTTGTCCTCATTTTCCTGATATTTAGTTAATATTTATTGCAGAGAAATCAATTATGTTTGTATCAGATGCTACAAGGTGCAACAAAACTCTTAATGCGACAGGTGTAAGGCTAAATCAAGGCTTTGATTGTGATGAAACAGAAAATGAAGATGGAGTCTTAAGAACAGAATTAAGCAAAGCCAATCCTCATATTAATACCAAGATTAATGAATGCAGTGATGAACTGGTAGAACCTTCTAGAGGGGCTATTGACTTGATTGCTACATTTGAGAATCTTCCGAAGAGCACAGGTGAAAATTGTAGTATCTATGCTGATAACACAGCCAAGTCGGTTTTTGATACACAATTGGGACTTTCTTTAAGAAGAGATTTTCCTAGTAGCTCATGTAAGCCTGCAATGGAAGAAAGGCAAATATTGAACCATTCAACTGCGTCGGCCTTTTCTTGGTGAGTTCGTTATTTGCCTGTGATTTTGAGTTCTTTACTGAAATTAAAGAACAGAGATAGACTTAATAATTCTTCTTTTTTATTTATTTAATGGGTGCTAGCAAAGAAACATATTTTATTAAGTGAAAAGAATGAAGTTTACCTTTGAATTTTGTTATTTTTCCTTTTAAAATATGCTTTCTTGTTCATTTCTTGTCTGGGGTAAATGCTGTCCATATGGTGAATAGGACATGTATCTTTGACAGAATAGATCTATGGTCGAGGCCCATGAATTCCAGTAATTTTTGCCATGCTTCTAGAGAGAGAGCAGTAATAAGGATGTGTTTTATCCTCTGCAACTTGAAGGATTGTTTGAATAACCAAATTTGAAAGCCTTGACTTATTATTTTCTAAAATTGTACATGATTCAAGTTTTGTAACCCAAAATATATTTATTCCCTTACATTCCAGAGTATGTCTCCCATTCATCTGTTAAAACAAAATTAGTAAAATACATTACAGAATCTCTAATGAAATGTATGATACAATACCCATGTGCAGGTATAGCAGTAGTAAGTTGTTGCAGCCCCTTTTTCCATCTCAATCAGTTACTTCTGCTAAATTATCAAGTGCCAGTTGTAATTCTCATGAGTCCCATAAGTCATCTGAAAATACAGATACTCATCAACAGCATGGTGATAAAATTCAAAATAAACAGAACATGACCACTTTGGTCACTCAGACTGACCAAATTGAACCAAAATCACCAAACAATCAACTTGGATTCTTTTGTGCTATTGGGGTTTCTTCTGATCATAACTCTACGGGACATGGCAATGCTTTCCCTTGTATGACCGGTGCACAATCAGCTGTGCATCCCGTATGGACTCCGAAACCAGTGTCCCAGAAAGAAAATTCTCCATTTCCCACTAGTGCTTCTTCCCATTCCAACCCTGAAACTGACAATTCAGAACGTCATCGATGGTCAGATGATGCCACCAACGCTTCTGATCAAAATGTAAATGATGAAAGCAAGTTGGATTGTGTTAGGCATGACTCTGCTGCTGCTGGTCAGAGTGCAAGTACTAGTTTTTACCTTGAAAATCATAATAGTAGCGGTGCCTATGGAAGTATAGGCAGTGGAAGTGATGCAAATGCTACTTCAGCTGTGGTAACTAAGAACAACCCAGAAAGTTTTGCTGATAGTAGTCAACATAGTCATGATGGATTCAGAGGGATGGATTCTCATCGGAGCAGCCAAAGGGAAGCAGCTCTAACAAAGTTTCGGCTGAAGAGGAAGGAGAGATGCTACGAGAAGAAGGTACTTCAACAATGCTGTGACTGCTTGTAATAAACAAACTCTGAAATGTACGATTGAAGCAGTTGTTTGTAGCAGTATGTTCCTGAAATCATCATAAATTAGCATTTCAAACTGACGTTATTTTATCATTGATGCTATCAGCTGTTTGAGCTAGTTTGTAAATTCTAATTGAATATTATCACTTTTCACCAAATGCCATGGATATATACTTTTCTGATGCTTATTTCTTCTGATTTTTGCGTAGGTTCGATATCAGAGCCGGAAAAGACTGGCAGAGCAGCGCCCTAGGGTGAAAGGGCAGTTCGTTCGCCAAGTACAAAACGATAATCCAGTAGCAGGTGTAGGTGGTTCCTGAAATTTGTTCGTTTTAAGGCTACCTTTCATTATTGACTTCAAATACTGAATTGCCTCAAGAAGGATTAACTGTAGGTTAATATAGTTTGTGTCCTGTGTATCCTGTTTGATTTTAGCATTCTTAGTGCTTTCTTCTGGCTTGTTACATTGACTTCCTATTAGATATTTTAGGATTGTAATTATTTAGTAGTATTGGTCTAAAGTTTTGGTTTATTGTTGGATGAAGAATTGAATTAGTTTAGGGCTGTAGTTGTATACGTAGTATGCTTCTGTACTGTATGAATAGGTTGAAATAACTTAAATCTCGGCAACCAACTCTGCTTTTGCGAGCGTTCACTCGTATAAGCATATCCTTTGAAACTCATTTCTCTTATTTGTTCCATCAAATTTAGCCTAGGTGTTTTGTTTGCTTGGAGATACATTAGCATTCATCTCTTCTCATCACATGCGGCAGTAAGAAGCTTGGGCGTATTGAAGAGTTGCATGATTTTTTTTTGCCACTGATAAACTGTGTGACGTGTAGAAATTGTATGCTATATATGGTTACCACCTGTGGGATGCAGAGCATGTTAGGAAGCTGTTTGATCTGGACTGTGCCAAACGGAAACGGGTGTATAATTGATGTGAAAACACATAAGCACTTGAAACTGTTCATTTTCCCAAACGTCGATGCTTATCCACATGTCGGTCAAAGGGCCCAAAGACAGCCACATCGCCTGTTTTGGCTCTTCTTTCTGTCCCTGCTTCTCTTCCACCTTTGTTCTTTTTAAATAACACAAATAATAGTACACTGCTACCTATCTGCTTCATATCTTAATCTTATGGTTCTTAAATGGAGTAAAAAGAAAAAAGGAATATAAACATAATAAAGTGGACCTACATAAGCTAACGGTGACCTGGTCTTGTAATTTTCAGTTTTGTTCTTTGACTAAGGAGCATAAAATCAAAAAGACAATTGTGATACTTCTTTGTAAAATAATTTAAATGGGGGCACTTGGGCTTATATTAAATGTAGACAAATATAAGAATAATATTGAGTTATTGACTACAAATTCACTTAGTACGTAATGGTTTCTACCATTTTTTTTTTCTGAATTCATAATAAATTGTCATCCCCTACGTTTTTTCATCTAAGTAGAAGAGTAAAAGCACATGATAAAGAGAAATTAGAATAAATGAACGAGGTAAACCATAGAAAGCAGCATTCAGCAACATTGATCTAAACTAAAAGGATAAACTGGGGTCATGCACTTTAATTCCAAAGTGATTCAATTCCCATTTCCACCCTCACTTTTTTTCTTGTGGTCCATTAAGTCCTCCTGGAGCCAAAGCTTGACTTTCCTCTAACTCCATCCTTTTCCTATTCTCATTGTGTCTTTGTCAAACATCATATTCACTCATTCTTTCTTTCTTTCTTTAACTAGAGACAGCACGCACTCACTCCCATGGCAGCAGAAGAGTGCCACACTCCTCCAACTCGAGAACCAACCCCTCCACCCTCACTCCCACACCCACATCCACACCCACACCCACACCCACCCCCACCGCCACAGGCACAGCCACAATACCAACATCACCATCTCCCTCCTCTCAAAGACACCGAACAAGACTACTACGCTGACAAGCCCCCCATGGGGTCTCCCCACAAGAACGATTCTTCTGCCGCCAAACGCTCTCTCTGCGCCTTCCTCACCATCTTCCTCCTCCTAGCTGGCATCACTCTCCTAGTCCTCTGGATCGTCTACCGTCCCTACAAACCCCGCTTCAAAGTGGTAGGCGCTGCCATCTACGCCCTCAACACAACCACCCCGCCATTCATGTCCACCACCATGCAGTTCACCCTCCTCATTCGTAACCCAAACAGGCGCGTGTCCCTCTACTTGGACAGATTCTCCGCCTTCGTGTCCTACAAGAACCAGGCAATTACACAGCAGGTCATGCTGCCCCCACTCCACCAGGACGAGCACAGCACCGTCTCTGTAGCTCCCGTCATCGGAGGCACCCCGGTCCCCGTCTCTGCAGAGGTTTCGAATGGGCTGATGGTGGACGAGGCATACGGAGTTGTGGGCCTGAGAGTGGTGCTCCTCGGCAGGCTTAGGTGGAAGGCTGGGGCCATTAAGACCGCTCACTATGGGCTCTATGTGAGGTGCGACCTTGTCATGGGTTTGAAGAAAGGCTTTGTTGGGCAGGTTCCTCTTCTTGGTGCTCCACCTTGCCATGTCGATGTGTGATCTTTGAATATCCCATGCCATGGCTTCCTCATTCCACTTTTATCAACTGTAATAAGTTAGTTACATATATGTATTGTTTCCTTTTATTTCTTTCAGTTCTTTTTGTTATTTCTTTATTATAGAGATAATTAATTAAGACGGTTTGTGTCTGAAACTCAGACTGTATAATTAATGACGAGACTCTGTTTCTTCTTCCTTATAACCCAAACTCTTTTAGTTCTGCTAGGACTGTTGTGGAATCAAAAGTTGCAAGTTTGAACGAACGGCACTTATTAACAGTGCAGCAAATGACGAGTTTATCACATCCTCTTGTAAAGTATAAAGTGGTATGCTTTTGTAAAGCCAAAGGGATTCATGCCTAACATTATAGGCCGTTATGGCTCCTATCTTTTATATCTTTCTATAAGAAAGATCAACTTTATCTTGTATGGTAAGAAATGGAATAAATGGAGGGTATAAATTCTTCTTTCGGACTTCTTATTTACATTTGCAGATATAAGAAAAGACAAGTGAGTGGGGGAAATAATTTGATCTCCCAGCTCGCTACTCATCTGTCTTTGAATAAAATTCGATACCTGTTTATATCACATTTTTATGTTACTATAGTTGATATTCATGGCTCGAATAATTTAAGTGTTACTTTTATAATTTGGTTTTGGTAAACTACTTAGTGCATTAAGTACTTCTACTACTACTACTGATGAATTATGAAAAATGTGCTTCATCATGTGCATGTGGTTAGTCCTAATTAAGACTAGTGAGTGACAAGTGTTGTTTTGGAAGTTGGAATTGGTCCACAACATCATATTACAAAGGAATAATAATTAATTATTAGAGGCAGAAAGATGGGCATCGCATCCATGAAAATTGGCCACTATAGGATGTTGATTTTGAATGTGAAGCTTGTGCTCAAGGTATCGGGTTCCTGCACTTCTTATGTTAGTGGAATAATGAAGAAGCTGCCTAAGAATAAGTGAGCTAGCTTTTTGACAAGTCCTACAGAACCCTAACCATTTGCCAAAGTTAAAGGAATCACTTTTGGATGTGAACGCCTAAAATCAGCAGCCCTCACTTTAGAAATTCAATATTAATATTAATTTCTTTCTCACAAGTTATTGCACTAGTGCATTAGAACTTAGAAGGACATTAACAAAAAGGAAAAAGATTTCCAAACTAAAAAATTAGTAAAAGGACAAAAATGAAGCATTAATCATTATTGAATTTTAAATTTCTATCTTACATTCTATTATTTTAATTTAAGAGAGTTTAAATACTAAAGGTATGTTTGATTTTTGCATTAGTTTTCTATTTTCATAATTATGTAAAAAAAAAGAAAATTAACAAAAATAATAAATTACTATTTTTTGTTTTCACCTAAAAAATAAAGAATAAAAATAAAAACGTAAATCAAATGCACTTTAATATTTTTTCACTCTACTAATCTCTTCGTTTTAGAAGAACTTGATTGAAACAAAAAAATATTATTTGTATTATTTTTTCGTATATCTTTTAACCTAAAAATATATTTTTTAAAAAATAAAAAAGTGGTATAAACATTTAACAACATTTTCCACATGAATAACGTGCCAATGATGTTGTGAGTTGCAGAGTCCCTTTTTTTTTTTAAACATAAAAGGCATAACCAACAGAGTGCAGGCAAAAGAGAAAGTTGGATTGAATTGAGAATGGGCCTCCAGTTTAATAGATGGGCTTTATTATTCAAATAAAATATGGGCCGTGCTAACAAGGGAGTAAAGTTCACAGCACCACGACGGCCTAGTGAAAAAAAAAAAAAGTTGAATATGACTACAGATAATAATAATAAATCATAAGTCATAGCTACCACATGAGTTTTGGCGCAATGTTTTGGAGTAGGAAATGTTGGAGAGAACAAGTGGAGAAATCACGTGTTTTGGGTAATTGACAACAGTCATTCAATCTTTGATCGGTGCTGTGAAGTCAAAACAGTCAACATCCTTCAATGCATGGTTGCATATATATTACCACTCTCTTTCTTTGTTTCTATAAATTAATCTCTAAACAAAGTAACACACACCATTTCTCAATCTGTCTCATTCATTCCTTTTGCTTTCTTACTCAGTCACACATATGGAAGCACAAAGCCTTCGCCATTCAGAAGTTATTGAAATCAGTGGTGGAGGAGGAAGTAGTAAGATTTGTGGGGAAGCAGCATGTGGTTTCTCCAAGGATTCAGAAGAGAGATCAGCTTCGATGCGAAAGCTTGTCATAGCAGTGGTGCTTTGTGTTATTTTCATGAGCGTTGAGGTTGTTGGAGGGATCAAAGCAAACAGTCTGGCCATACTAACTGATGCAGCACATTTGCTTTCAGATGTTGCAGCATTTGCCATCTCTTTGTTTTCTTTATGGGCTTCTGGATGGGAAGCCAATCCTCGCCAGTCATACGGCTTTTTCAGGATTGAGATTCTCGGTGCACTTCTTTCCATCCAGTTGATATGGTTGCTTGCTGGGATTCTCGTCTATGAAGCCATTCAAAGAATCATTTCCGGGACTCGCGAGGTCAATGGCTTCTTAATGTTCCTTGTTGCTGCATTTGGTCTAGTTGTTAACATCATTATGGCTCTCTTATTGGGTCATAGCCATAACCACAGCCATGGACATAGTACTCATCATGATCATAATCATCACAACACAAAGCATACAAGAGAGTTCCACCATGTAGAAGATGATGATGAGGACGATGCTACTACTGTGTTTCTTGGGGAATCTAAGAATGTGAATGTGCAGGGAGCTTATCTGCATGTACTTGGGGATTCTGTTCAGAGTGTGGGGGTAATGATTGGTGGAGCAATCATATGGTGGAAGCCGGAGTGGCATATAGTTGATTTAATTTGCACTTTAATCTTTTCAGTAATTGTTTTGGGGACAACTGTAAACATGCTCCGGAACATACTAGAAGTTCTGATGGAGAGCACGCCGCGTGAGATAGACGCGGCGGAGCTCCAAAGGGGGCTGCTGGAAATGGAGGAGGTGTTGGCTGTTCATGAGTTGCATGTTTGGGCTATTACTGTTGGGAAGGTTTTGATGGCTTGCCATGTTATAGTTAGGCCTGAAGTGAATGCAGACATGGTGCTGGACAAGGTTATTCGCTATATCACAAGAGTTTATAATATTAGTCATGTCACTATACAGATAGAGCGTTAGTTCTCTCTATCACAGCAGAATTTGTATCATCATTGCTAATATGTTAATGCAAAATATCTTTTGATATATTACAGATTCTTAGATAGTAATAATAACTATTTCATGTCGTAATGGTATGAATTCAGAAGCACACACTGACACACTACTTGAGCCTTGCTTCGTACTTGAATTTGGTGTTACAGTTCATGTGCGGTCTAAAATGTAAATTCATTGATAAGTCTCCAGGGAAGGCTAGGCGAGAGAAAATAACAAAATTTATATGTTATATATCATAAAAAAAGCAAATCAAAATTCTGTCACAACTCAATCCACACTCCACAGTCTTGTGTCTCTGTCTCTCTCTAATCAGTGAGTGTGTTAGAGAGTGCCACAACTACCTGTCCTGGGTGTTGGACAAAACTGCCACCGCCAATAATTGGGTTGGGATGGGTCCTTGTAAGAAACCAGACATCTCTCTCTTGATGCTGCAGACTCTCACCAACTCTTCACAGTTTACAGTTTCATGATGATTCGTTTATACATGTTGGGTATTTTCCACCTTACGTTTCTTACCACATCCCTCTCCTCTTTCTTCTTTTCATCCATTCCTTGGTCCTTACACTTTTAACCCCACTCTAATAATCCATCCCTTCTCTCTCCACTTGTGATTTGCTATGCTCCAAGTACAGATTTTATCATTATTATTATTTAGTGTTTATATGCATTTAATTGAGCTAGCTAGCTGGTATATAGTACTTAACATTAAGAACACAAAGCTAAGGAATAACACACATTGTTGTTGCATATGGGGTCTGGTTCTGCTGCTTCTTGCGGATTACATTTAATGCCATTCCTTTGTTAGCATCAGTACTCTAGCTTTGCTTTAATTTGATGGAGAGGCTTCAGCTTCAGCTTCAAGGACCCTTTGATTCCTCTGTATGTTCTCTCTCTCTCTCTCATTAAATGCATTTCTGTTATTTCCTTCAAATTATACAATCCCTCTCTCTGTCCTTATTCTATTTTCGTCCCTCCTTGAGATTCAGAATCCACCCCACCGCCATTAATATATTCTTTTTCTTTCTTTTATATTATTACTGCAGTTGTTCGGTGAGCACCTAGAAGTGAATAATTGCTTGGAACAAGGCTTTGTTGATAGAGAGAGGAACTTCAAACTCAAGGAGGATGAACAACAAACTTTGATATCAAGCTTGGAGGGTAACATGCCATTCCTGCAGATGCTTCAGAGCGTGGACTATTCACCTCCCATTTTTCCCTTCAAAGATCCAAACTTTCAGGCACTGTTAAGACCGCAGCATCTGAAGAAACCATGGGAAGGGATGCCCTACGTACCCACATTGGAATCCGAAATGAATGAACTTGAACAACACACAGAGTCCCAGCATAAAGATAGCAGGTTATCGAAACATGAAAGGGTGAGGAAGAGGAAGAGAGGAAGAGAGAGCAAAGACAAGGACAAGGAAGAGGTTGAGAACCAGCGCATGACCCACATTGCTGTGGAACGCAATAGGCGGCGCCAAATGAACGAGCATCTCACTGTTCTGAAATCTCTCATGCACCCTTCCTATATTCAAAGGGTACGTTCAAAATCCATTCTTTTTGCTCTCAACATGTCCAAAATCCAAGCTTTATGTAAGTATGTATGTGTAGGGTGACCATGCATCAATCATAGGGGGTGCAATAGACTTTGTGAAGGAATTGGAGCAGTTAGTTGAATCCCTTGAGGCCCAAAGAAGGATGAGAAACAAGGAAGAAGAGGATGGTGGGATGAGAGAGGAAGCAAGTAGTGGTGGGAATGAGGCGAAGGCAGAGAGATGGTCAAAGGTGGGAGGGATAGAGGTGAGTGTGATTCAAAGGCATGTCAACTTGAGAATTCAGTGCGAGAGGAGAGCAGGGATATTGATAAATGCAATCGTTGCATTGGAGAACCTAAGCCTCACTATTCTGCATCTCAACATCACATCCTCACATTCTTCAGTTCTCTATTCTTTCAGTCTCAAGGTATGTACTACTTACTTTTCCCTATTTAATTCCCTTTATTTATTCATAATATAATAGTATTACTGTTATGCAGATTGAAGAAGATAGCAAGTTAGGGTCAGCAAATGAAATTGCAGAGGCAGTTGATAAGACATTGAGCTTCATTAATTAAGTGATGATGATGATGATGGAAATGGCTTATGGCTTGGCTTCAGCCTTAGGTTTAAAAGTAGAGATGGCAGAAATGGCTGGGAAACGGGAAACAGAGGGCAACCGTTTATTGTTTGCATATGGCATTGGCATGTGCATGTGAGCTCACGAGAGACACAAAACAAATGTGTACTGAATGTTGCATAGCCTATCTTATTATTTATTTATTTCTTAGGAAAAGTTGGTTGGGGATGGATGTGTACTCTGAAGAGATGGAAGACCCACTTGCCACTTGGGATAATATGTAATTCTGATGAGCTCTCATCGTATCGTATCATATCATATTATGAGGGAATGATATTGATGCCCCCTCTTTAATTTCTTCTATATTGACTATCTAGGACCTAGGAGAGATATTTCATTGTTATGTGTCACTGCCACCAGTGTTATTTTCGGCCACACCATCATTCTCTTTGCTGGGCTCCAACAAATTTATACAATTCAATGCAACAAGTCAACCATTAAATCATTATTTTTATGCCAAAACAGGCTATACCCTATATGCATGCACATTTAGCTAGAGTGCATAAGAAACAAGTACGACTTTTATAATGCTGCGTAATTCTCATCATGTGGTCTTGTTTTTAGTTATTCAGGTGATTATGGATACAAATTAATTAAAAGTAAATAATTAAACTTGATCCCTTTTTTATTAGTTGTAAGTTGTAACAGCTTCGTTACATGGTAAAAAGTTCTAATAACTTGATCCCTTTTTTGTTTGTGACACTGTTGGAAGGAAGTCGGAAAATTTATCGTTATAAAATAATGAAAAGCATTAATTTCAGAATAAAAATAACACCACATTAATTATCGAAATCTGT